>CAKLIZ010000489.1:82783-93686 GCA_922035795.1 Oreochromis mossambicus
ATCTGCTGTTTTCTTTTCTACGTTTTTATTTTTGCATTTCTGTGAAGTATCTATCTATATATCTATCTATCTATCTTTCTATCTATCTCTACAGATGTAAATATAAATATTTACTATACATATTCAATAACGTGCATACACTCTTATATTTGTACATATATTTATTGTTATAATCCTCAGATTTACCCATTCTTTTATTTTGCTTGTTCTTATATTATTGTATTGTATTTTTGTGAAACTCTGTTGCTTGTGAAGCTTGCACACCAGAATGCGCTGTACCAGTATTCAGGTGTGTGTTTGTGGCAGTGAGGCAGACTCAGTAACATGAACACAATGAACATAATCTGCTGCTCACAGTTTGAGTTTTTATTGAATAACGAGCCTATCTAAATCCCAGTAACGAGTAAAGCGTTCCTGGTTTTGGCATAATAACTATTTACCGTGCTCGTTACCACAATAATAACGTAGTTACTGTAACGCATTACTTAATAATGCGTTAGTCCCAACACTGCTGATGAACAGCATCCTTCCATATCACAGCTTCTGGAAACTCATGCCGGGCGGTACAGCATGACTCATCCACAGCAGAAAGCCTTCACAAATGCATTATTTTTAAATTACTTGAATATTGGTTGAAACCTGACCCTGTCTATTGTGGAAAACAAGAGTTTTCAGCAGTTTCTGACAGTAGTTGACTGCAAATACAGCCTGGTAGAAAAATTACATCAAGAACAGAGAACCTGTTAAAAACTCAGCTGAGCGAGATTGATCATGTTTCAGTCACTGTGGACTTCTGGTTGGACTGAAGGATGAGGGGTTACTTTGGTATCACTGTGCACTGGATACAGAGAGAAACAGAGAGGATACGGCTGAAATCCCAAATGCTTCAAAGGCTTAGACACAGGTGAGAGAATCTGTGAGAAATTTGAAGTTATATGTGACAAATACAAAAATAAACTAGTCTATATTATTATTGACAATGCTGCCAATATGCAGAAAGCATTAGGGAAGGCAGTTCTCCAATGTGAACATCTACAACTCTGTGCTGATCTCAAAATGGCTGGGCAAAAGAAGTTATTATTCACAGCATGAGAGTGGAACCTGCTGAAGGAGATAGCGGACATCTGGAAGCCTTTTAGTGAAGCAACAGATTTGACACAAGGTGAGTCACGATCAGTAGTGTTGTTCCATCCATGCTGTCCCTCAATTAGAGGGATTGAGAAACTGACACTTCAAGTCTGTTTCCTGAATGGCCTGGTCAGCAGTCTCCAAGCATCATTCTATGCCCCATCGTGCACAAATGACTGACAGACTTTTGATCAGTTTGGTCTTTTGGAAATGCAATGAAATAACATAAAGTGCACATTCCTGTTCATTGTTTAGTTCATATTTATTTATTTATTTTCTCTGTCACTCACACTTGGACACATACAAACACATGTTCACTCAGAGACTAGATGAGACAGATGGGACATGCTAATCACACTGCACTACATTTACTGCGATGGTTCTTTATTTTGTACAATCTCGGCACTTTTTGTCTGAAAAGAAAGTTCTGCTTTTGCGTTTTTCATTGAATGTTTCCTCTGTGACTATTCTTGCAGCTAAGTTTAATTGAGCTGTACATTATACAGGTACAATTTCAGAATTGGTATATATTTTGTAAGTTCGCTTGTTTCATCATGTGTTGAGATAGCCACAGATTTAAAAAAAGAACACATTATCTATTATTTACATTTAATATGTACCTGCAACATTGTTTAAAAAAAGACTTGAAAGAAATTCAAAGTTTAGGGCTTGAGAATTGAGGATAAAGATTGGAGACTTACTTGAGTTTTGGCAAACAATCACTTTGTCCCACATATGGCTCGTAACTACAAAGATCTTGATTTTTCTTACACACTGCTGGGGTAGCATTCTACGAGCTCCCAGTATCAGACCACACAGTATCAGCCCACATGGTATCAGACCAAAGACTAGCCACTTGTTCTCTCTCAGAGTTCTGAGCACTAAAGCCCAGCCTGACTCAGACCTTCTCCCATAGTACGACTGTCCGTTGTCACAGATGTTATCAATCTTCTGCAGCAGCTCTTTGACCTGATCCCTGTTTTCCATCTTGTTGTTGAATACATGGTACACACCGCTGCAGCTCTGCAGCAGCTGCTGGATGTTGTTGTCCTCTCTGGTGAACATCTCTATGTCCATGTCGGTGTCTTCCAGGCGATCTCCGTAGGTGAAAAGCAGCATGGTGTGTTTGGAGACATTAGCGCTAAGCATCTTCTGCAGAGCTTTCAGTCCTTCCTGCTCCTGTGGAGTAAATCTTCCGAGCTGGAGGACGAGAATGAAGACGTGAGGACCTGGAGGGCTCAGCTGGAGAGCTTTTTCCAGCTCTGCTTTCACCTCGTCTGCAGATAGCCGAGTGCTGAAGAGTCCGGGGGTGTCGACCACAGAGACTCTGTAACCATCAATATCAACTTGTTTCTTCTCACTGCTCAAAGTCAGAGGGCTCAAACTGATCCTACAGTTAAACTCCTTCTTTCCCAGGATGGTGTTTCCTGCTGAGCTCTTCCCCACTCTCTCCTGACCCACCAGCACCACCCTCAGGTCAGAGCCTGAAACAACACACGACATCAGCAAGCAGGTATGGATTGAATAGTGTGCATCAGCATCAGTGTAACCAAAAAAATGACAAGATTGGAATTTAGTTTCTTTAAATAAGTTCAGCTTTATTTTTTTATTGCACCACCTTACAACAGCAGTCCTCTCACTTTAGAGACCCCCATAGCATTAGAGAGAAACCCCAAAATCAGATCATCACCTATGAGTAGCATTTGGTAACAGTGGGAAGGAAAACTCCTTTTCAACAGGAGGTAACCTCCAAAAGAACAAGGCTCAGGGAAGGGCAGCCATCATAGAGACCCACTGGAGAAAAAGGAGAGCACAGAGAAACAGGAAAAACACAAGTTATGAGAGAGAGGACAAAATTAAATGAGTGGTGTATGAACACCAGAGGAAACTCAGTGCGTCATGGGAATCCCCCAGCAGCCTGGGATTCAGGGTTACCTGATCCAGCCCTAACTATAGGTCTGAAGCCTAATTGTAAAAGTACATAGAGTGCAGCATTTTGTTTCAGAACATTTGTCTCATAAAGATTGTAATTTACCAGCCAACACCAAAAGAGTGATCACGTCCCTGCTCTTTATCAATAACGCATACTTCAATAAGTCTAGAACAACACCATGAGTTACAAACATCCCATTGCACCATGACAACAATCATCACCTCTCCATCAGGCACGTTGAGTCACGTTTTAATTTAGGATTTTTTTCTTTCCTTTAAAGAAAAGGAAAAGTAACTGAAATATTTACAGTTACTATTTTAACAATCAAAACAAATGTCGGTCACATAAAATTAAACACCTGAAATATTTTCACACGTTAATTATGTTCTTGTATTTTATGATAATCTGGATTTAATCTTTTGCAGCTAAAGCAGATTATCACTGGATAATGCATCCCATCTTTTTCATTACTAAAGTGGCTGCCAGCACAGCGCCCCCTGCTTTCACAACAGCACATCCACCTTTAATACAAGTCATAAAGCTCTGATTGAATGAGTTGTTTCTCTCCGCCTGTTTTTTTGCTTCTTCTGGCTTCATTTTTGGATTTTCTCTCAGAAGTCGCCTTATTTCTTTTTCTATGGCTTTCTGGGCCTCCGTGTAGATTTCACTGGTGTAGCATCTTCCTTCATTTTTCTGAACCATTGCATTGATCTTCTGCAGCAGCTCAGAGACTTGAGTTGAGTCTTTATCTCTGTTGTCAAAAACATGATATCCTCCATGGCATTGATTAATGAAGTCTTTAATTGGTTGATTGTTACTCATTAATTCTTCTATGGTGACTCCTTCATCCTTCAGCTGGTCTCCATATGTGAACAGGACCATGGTGTAATCTTGTACTGCTTCTCCAAATGTCTCCTTGATGACTTCCAGAGATTTTTGGTCTTCCTTTGTGAATCTTGTTGCCTGCACCACAACCAGGAACACATGAGGACCAGGAGCAGCAAAGGAGATGGATTTAGCAACCTCTGCAACCACATTGTCGTCTGGTATATTGGTGTCAGACAGACCTGGAGTATCAACTACAGCCAGTTTCTGACCATCAAACTGAAGTGTTTCCTTCTGACATACTGGTGTCTCAGAGCAGAAAGACGGACGGGCTTTAAACAGCTTTTCCCCTAAGATGGTGTTTCCTACTGCACTCTTGCCAGTTCCAGTTTTGCCAGTGACCACGATCCTCAGCTCATCTGGTTTCTCTAAGTCTGTTGGGGAGAAACACAGAGCTCAAAGCTTTACACTTAACTAAACTGTCCCATCTCGACAACAGTGGGAGTGTTGCTTCTGCTGGACCTTGTTAACTCACATAAAAAAAGCAAATAAAATATAATTTTGCTTTAAAAAGCTGAAGGCCAAAAACTAAACAGGAAATTACAGCAATATGAAAATAGAAATACTCTTGTGGAAATGAGGAAACCATAACACCAGAGGAACATGAACCAACAGGCAGACGAGTCCTGACGGTCGATTACACTAGGTTGAAGCCTCAGGACCTAATTGAACGCGCCACTGGTTTCAGTGACAGTAACCTGTGGCTGGACTGGGTGGCCCAAAATGCCAAAGAACAACAGGTATCTAACTGTGTTGCTTGTGCTTCAGCTAGGCCGCGTTTGTTTACAGAGCCCGCTCGACTGTATCCAGAGGACAAGTGGGGGTACGACTGTATGCTACGACTTACTAGAGAAGCGGTGAGTACTGGCAACTGTTCAATCTTGGCCAGCCTCTTCCCGCCAATTGACAAGCTGACACAGGTAGGACCATTCAGACCTAAAAAAGACAACTATACGTGCTTCAAGTTCTCTACAGATAAAATGAGATACACGCTGGGAGATATTGACCCTAGCTGGTGCTCTGTGATACTCACAGGAAGGACCACCAATATCAGAAATCATTCAACTACATTGATTGGCACATGGGCAAGAAGTGGGTTATATTACTATTGTGGGCAGAGAACTCTTCTGGTCCGTGTCCCTCTGGGAAGTGTCGGGACGTGTGCGATGGTAAGGTTGGGAGCGCCACTGATATTAATCGGCAACAGAGTGAAAGTCATGCCTCAAAGAAACACTCGCACATTGGCAGCCAGACGTAAGAGACACATATTAAGTAGGAGAAGCACTCAGGGCACACATGCATACGACCCTAGAATGGATTCACCCACCTGGATTGACTCCATAGGAGTGCCCAGGGGAGTTCCAAACGAGTATAAATTAGTAGATCAAATAGCAGCCAGTTTTGAAAACTTACCGATAATCTCTGCTCTTTTTCCAGTGACCCCAAACAAGAATGTGGACAGGATAAACTACGTTCATTATAATGTGCTGAGACTTTCAAACCGAACAAGGGATGCCTTTGAGGGAGTAGTGGAACAGTTGGGTCCGACCTCATTAATGGGGGTCCAAAATAGGTTCGCTCTCGACATGTTGCTGGCGGAAAGGGGAGGTGTCTGTGCCATGTTCGGCGACCAGTGCTGTACCTTTATCCCCAACAACACTGCCCCAGATGGCTCAGTTACCCGAGCTCTGGAGGGCCTAAAAACTCTATCCAGAACCATGCATGAAGACTCAGGGATTGAGAATCCCTTTGAGGGCTGGATGACATCCGTGTTCGGGCAGTGGAAAGGGTTTGTGATGTCTGCAATGCTTTCTATCTCCGCTTTTTTAGGAATTTTGGTCACCTGTGGATGCTGTCTCATTCCTTGTGCCAGAGGATTGTTGGAAAAGGTAATTACGAGGGCAGTGGATCCCGGGGCAGTGACCCCGGTGTCTATGATGCCATTGATGGACATGGAAACGACTGAGTGGGCCGAGGAGTGACACAGCACACGGGATGGTGACCTCTTGTGGTCAAGAGGTCAAAAGGAGGATTGTGGAAATGAGGAAATTGCTTTACTGCTACAATACATTTTAGAGCATTAATATAGCATTAAGAATATCTCATATAGCTTTAAGTTGGCCTGGTAACATTTAACACACTGACACCATATTAATCCTTATTACAGGTGCAGTTATAACCATTTTCATATTGATATATTTCTATACACACATTGCTACTCTGTGCTCATAAAGAGTTGAAGCTTTCCCAGGTAATTAAAGGTCTCAAGCTTCATTCAGCGTGATGTCTGGGTGATCCATTGGTTAAGAAGCCGGGAGCTTAAGAAAGATTGCACACATGCTTACAAAACACATATATACCGCATATAACCTAGAAACAGATTGAGCAGGGGCCTGAATGTATCAAGCAAACATGTTGCACTGTAGTCTACTCAACAACAGGTGACGCGTGGAGAGGACCAGCCCCTGGAGACTTCAGAGGCCTGAGATCATTGCCTTGTTTGGAAGAAGATGCCAGAAAGAGGAACCTCGGTGTTTGCATTTAATTCTTAAAATACATGAATGTTCTGAACATGCAAATTATGTGCTTGTAAACGCAAGAGGGGGCGTCATAATACCCTGATGCTATAAAAGCAGTCTGGAGTATAATTTTGGTGTAGACCCTTGCTGATGTGGTGCAGTAATTGTCTTCCCGCACGCGTACTCAATAAAAGATTGTTTTGACCCAATCCTTCTGGACTGTTTTGGTTTTGTACTCTTCACTCAATTTTGAACCCATAACACTCTCCAAAGACCAAAGAGTGTGTGATTTAAGACGAAGAGTTATGCCTGTAGCAGGTTAAAAAAGGATTCTTCAACTTCTCTCATGATTTCAACTAATAATCACTCCCTGACAGGTGAGTGATGGCTAACAATAAAATGTGAGTCGGTTTGGTGTTTGCTTTGAGTGCTACAACAAACATGGGCTATCCTCCTGCAGGCCCACCACTCGCAGGAGGCACCGAAGGGGTTGGGTGCATTGTCTGCCGGCGGCGGCCAGGAGCGGAGGCCCTGGTCGACTGATCCCTGACTACCAAGACTGGTAACTGGGACATGTAATGTCTCCTCTCTAGGTTGGGAAGGAGCCTGAGTTAGTGTGTGAGGTTGATAGGTACCGGCTAGATATAGTCGGGCTCACCTTAACGCATGGCTTGGGCTCTGGATCCAGTCTCCTGAGAGGGGCTCTGTTTCAGTCTGAAGTTGCCCCTGGTGAGAGGCGGCGGGCTGGGGTGTATTGGGGGTATTCTAATATCCCCTTGGCTTGCTGCCTGTACGTTGGGGTTCTTCCCAGTGTTCGAGAGGGTTTGTTCCCTGCGCCTTCGGGTCGGGGAATGGGTCCTGACTGTCATCTGCACTTATGCGCCAAGTGGCAGTACCCAGTACCCAGCCTTTGTAGAGTCCCTGGGTGGGATGCTGGAAGGTGCTCTGCCTGGAGACTCTGTTGTCCTACTGGGAGACTTCAATGCTCACGTGGGTAACGACAGCGAAACCTGGGCGGGTGTGATTGGGAGGAACGGCCTCCCGGATATGAACCCGAGTGTGTTTTGTTATTGGACTTCTGTACAACCACAGTTTGGCCATAACGAACACCCTGTTCAAGTATAAGAGTGTCCATAAGTGCACGTGGCACCAGGACGCTCCAGGCCACAGGTCGATGATCGATTTTGTAATCGTATCACCTGACCTGCGGCCATATGTTCTGGACACTCGGGCAAAGAGAGGGCCTGAGCTGTCAACTCTTATTGTCAAACATGCTGTTCGTTTGTTAGAAGTTCGGTAGAAGTCCAGTAACAGAACACTACTCGAGTAAAGATCTGTCAGGTCGTTACTCCCAATGACGCCTCTCCCACATGAGCATTGAAGTCTCCTAATATGACACCATAGTCCCCAAGTGAAGCACCCCCAAGCACCCCACACAGGGACTCCATGAAGACTCCATGTAAGTGCAGATGACAATCATGATTCATACATCGATCTAAAGGCGCAGGTGTACCCCGCTGTCACAGCGGGTTACACCGGTGTGTTTGTAAAAGGAACTCAAAAGCAGACACTACAGAGAGGAACTGCAGTTCTAAACAAAAAGCGAGACGTTTATTATAGGCTGGTTGAACATGGATACAGAATAAAGCAAAGGAAACAGGGTGTAACTTAACTAAACTAAAACCTTTAGGAAAACGAAACAATGATAACTATGATGAAACTGTGATAACTGACATGAACATGATTCAGACCAGGAACGTGCAGAAAACTATGAAGAAACAAGAACATGCAACATGAACATGACCTGAGGTGAATCATGAAGAACGATTTACCAGACATGGCATGGTGGGAGGGAAAACATACGACCTGACATTGAACAAAAGCAGACAGAGGACTTAAATACATACAGGTGGTGATCAAGGGAAGTGGAAACACATGGGGAACCAGCTGACACAAATGAACATAATGACATCACAGGAGAAGAGTAAAACTAAACACATTGAACAAAGTAACAAAAGACAAAAAAAACCAGAAAACATGGAGAGATGTAGACATGACAAGACAGGCTTGACAACATGAAACACGTAGAAAACAAATACACGAGACTAACACAGACAACCTAGATGACACACTCTAAACTCAAGACAAACAAATAATAATCCTATAACTCAACATTATCACAAAATATACCATGAGAACTCAAAACAAACTCAGAACACTGGGACACAGACATAGCCCCTGACACTCGTCCACTGACAAAAACTCCAACATGTAGGCAGCTGGCCGAAGGGATAGCAGCATACCAATTTAAACAGCATATTGCCAAAACCCTAACAAATATTACTTGTAGGATATTTTAACGATCTTAAAAAGCATACAACCTTACTTTACTGCTACTACAAACTCAGTGTCATAGAAGACGTCAAAGATCAAATGAGGATTTAAATTTTATGGACTTTCAGTTCATAAAACATCAATTTCATGATAGCAAGAGAAACAATTTGAAAATTAGCACTTTTCCCATTTGCGCTGGTTTTTTTTGTTTTTAACAAAATTCAGGTCAAAATGTATTTTAGTCATTTTTGGTTTCAACTTTTGATCTTAGATCTGGCCTCTGACCCTTGCATCAGTTTCACTTTCACACATATAGTTAGTAAAGTTTGACTGAATGTATTCTAGAAAGATTCTGGCTGTAAGCCATGTTATTTGCTCAAAACAAGGAAGAAACATGTTGAATAATCTATCTTTATCTAACACCTACATATAGTGTGATTTGTGATGAGCAACAATCCCAGTAATGATAACTAAAGCTTGAGGCATGATGCAGCATAGGCAGCAAACGATTGGCCTGTTTGTCATTCACATTTGGCGTTGTTTGTTACATAATGCTGGTTTCTGGTTCCCACTAGGTGGCACTATGGCTGTGCAACTCACTGTTGTAGAGACCTGAACACGTTTCATGCACATTGATCACCTGATGCAAGATGTGAGTGAAGGAACATAGGAACATAGAACATAGAACATAGAATGGGATGTCTCTGTCTTTTGTAGCCCAAATTGACATCACCTTAATTTTCTATCAGGTTGTGTCAATAGGTCACATGACAGGGTGAGGCAGTGTTTCATTCCAAACTTCTGTACAGTACAAAAGAATAACTTGTTCAGCTGGTTCAGCTTATTTCATGAGTAATGGAAGTCACCCAGCTGAACTGAACCTTTGTATAAGGTCAGGAAATACATTCAGGGATATGATTCCCACTGAAATCTGTTTTCGAAATTATGACAGTTTTTGTTTATATTTTTTAATTTATTGTTGTTTCTGTAAATCTACATTTTACAATTATGAAACTCAAAAATAAGACTGTGAAAGTTTCTGTGAGTAAGTTTTAGAATATATAAAAAAGTAAAACTTTAGACATTTGATCCAAAGCTATGATTCATAAGTGTCACAGCAAATTTGTGTGTTTTTTTAAAAAAAAAATAAAGTCTAACATTTGTAAATGTACTTACATTGTTGTGAAGAGGCCATGTATGTCTTTCTCAGGCAGTTGAGCTGTGATGGATCAGTGTGACTTTTACTGAATGGTTTTAGTTTCACCTCCACCCTTTTATGATCTGTCTCTAGTCCCCTCCCTTTAAGATGGTGTCACAGAAGGACTCTGTGTGGATGTCAAATTTTGTCTCTTCTCGGGTGACATGAACGCCCAAGCTTCAGTTGCATTACCAGGGGGTGATAATTTATTCAAAGCCAACAAACACTACTGATAGAGGGAGGTTTGAAGTAGAGTCCAGGCACCATGTTTGATATGTTTTTACCTTTAAATGTGCGACTGTTGGTTCTTTTAAAGGTTTTTGTTTCCTGTGACTGCATATGTTTGATCATTATAGGTGCAAGGTTAACAAGCTAGCTCCATTAGCATGTAGCTGTAGCATGTAGCTGTAGCCCACAGCAGGTGGGATATCCAATCTTTAGGTGATGACCTGATGTAACCTGCTTCCGGGTCCAACTACTCTGCATTTAAGACTGTTGTGTTTTTACCATGTTTTAATGTTTTGTATTTTGTTCTATTTAATCTGAAAAAGCCCCTAAAGAAGTCAGTGACCATTGTCGGTCTCTCTCAATTTTTATCATCACTATTCATTGTAAAGCTCAGTTTTGGATAATTGTGCCGTAAGAAACGACGGGCGGCTGAAGCGGGGCGGCCGAAGAGTAAAGGTTTAGGTAAGTAAGTACTGAATATTACGTGACTTCCTCATGTGCAAATGTTTAATAACGAAGAACATAAAAACATTACTGTTGGCCAAGTGTCGGCAAAGTTATGTGACATTAGCGATGTTTGTACTTTCAGCGTCAGCGTGGTTTTAAAGCATTTACTTTAAAATATATGCCGTTCAATAGTTGACCTTAATCCTACAGAGAATGTGATGATTTTATGGA
>CAKLIZ010000489.1:98686-126503 GCA_922035795.1 Oreochromis mossambicus
CCTTTTTCAGCTTTATTGGACAGAGCAGTGAAGATAAGTGACAGCAACTAGCTGCTTCAAAGCAGCGAGTGGAGAACAAGAGTACTCAGAGTTGTGTGACACGTGTCAGCTCCATGGCAGTAAACACAGGGCTGATCTGTTCATCATTTAAATCCAGAGGGATCAAAACAACAGAACAACATGTTGTTTTGAACAACAGCTCATCACTATATTGAACTAAACATGACTGGATTCATGAACAGACTTCAAACAGTAACACGCACATGCTTCTAAACACAGTCCACACACCTCCTGCCTTTGTCTCATTTCTAACATCAGGACACCTTTATGATCTCTGCATGGTGTCTGTTTAACAACAACAGTCACTACATGAGTGAGACACAAACTCCATCTGCCTCTTCATACATACAGTCTACATATTTACAGAAGTCAGTGTAGCTGCCCACTTGGAATTACCACACGTGATGCAGAGAGCTTCGACTGATGCAGCTTTATTCTCTCCTCTTTAAACCACCGACAATATGGCACCGTGAAAACTATAACGATGCACAAAAAAATACCATTAAACATTTAAGTAGAGAGTGTAGAAATGTTCACATTTTGCTATAGAAAATTATTTTGATTAACTCAAATAGTGACATTGACATAAATCAATAGCTTTTAAAACAATTTATGTTACAACATTTAATGAAATGAATTAATGACAACCTTTCTGTCTCTTAAATACATAAACAATCATTCACAATCATTAAACCTCTTTCTGCTTCCAAGGGTGCTAATCATGCTGAACCAGCTAGCCAACCTCCTCCATGCGCATCTCTTAGCCAGTCTTTCCACACCACAAACAAATGACATGCATACACAATAAAAAACGAATTCAACCACATTGAGTAAACTTTCAAAGTTATAACATGTGACAGATAAATAAAAAACATAGTTTTGCAAAAATTAAACGTTTTTACTTACTCTGAAGCAATGTGTTCGTGTCGTTTCACTGAGAACAGAACAGGAAGTCTGACACAATAAAGGAGGAAGTGCTGAGGCACTCTTCAAAATAAAAGCGCAAAGTAAAGTGGCTTTGCTGGCATTTACAGTCAGAGCTCATCAAACACAGAGAAACAGAAACATTATCAGTATCAGCAGCACAGCAGCTTCTGCAGGGCACCGTCCAGAGCAGCAACGCATGGAAATCACGTGAAAGCTCCTTTTTTTCACCTTCTTCTTCCTCTAACAAGATCCTCAGTCTGCTGCTGTTTCTTTTGTGGAGGCAAATCCATCCTGTGTTTCCTTCAAAGCATCATTTCCACTTCACAGATGTGAAAATGTGTCAGTTCCCTCTTTACAAAGTGATGATGAAACTGTGGCACTTGGCCACAACAAGAATTTCTCAGACTAGTGACTCAACTGTGATCCAAACTGAGCAATGCTTTAGTTTGAGAACCATTCAAATCCACATGTGCATCACCCAGGAGCAGCAGCAACAGCACCAGCAGCACAGGAGGCAAAGCTGCCATTGAATCACAGACATAAATGTGTTGTTTTCATTTAGCAGCAGGTTAAAGAGACACGTCACTAACTCTGAGGGCAAAGCTGAGAGTTTCTGCTCCCAAACATTTGGACCAAAGAGTCCCTCGAGCTGCTTCTATTCTTTGTCTCTGCTGTGCTTCCTGTTTCACATCAACATTTCCTCCCACTTAATGTCAGCCTTTGACAAGCAGCTCTCACATGATTGATTACATGCATATTCTGTTGTCTTACTCTGAAATTGAAAGATCTGCAGCATCATGTCATGGTTCCATCGTTGTCTGTTGACACTTGGAGTTGTTAATGAGTTGAATCATGTTACTCTGCAGCTGTGGTCTTTAAATTCACTTATCAGCTAAACTGGAAACATCAGAATAATGGAGATTTTGTTCATGATGCAGTCGTGATCAGCTGATCAGGCCTGTGGTAAAAACAATGTTTCCTGTTTCTTTTTCATTCCCTGTTAAGAAATATGTGGGTATCAGCAAAAACTGCCGAGCAGTCAGTGGAAGTATCACATGAACACTAACCACAGTGAACCAGACTAGTTCAAACTTCTACACCACTCAGGTTTTACTAACAGTTAGTTTGGTCAGCAATGCTCAGACAACATGATGTACAAACACTCAAAGAGGCAAACATGCTGCTGTTGTCGGTAGGATTCCTCAGGGTAAAGGTCGACTCCTGTAGTTCACAAATCCTGGTTATACAGCTTTGAAATAATTAACAACAACAATAATATGACAACAGGGTAAAGTTTGTTGGACTGACAGGCTTTTGTTTGTAGTCAGTGGTAGATTTTTTAACACAGATACCCTTGAAACATTTTTCCTGACATCAGCTGGTTGTTGTTTTACAGTGTTATGTGTTGCTCTCATGGACCTCCTGAAATATTATGATCAGCTGCCACTGGCTTTATGAAAACCATTATTAGTTACTTTGTTAATATAAGCTTTATTAAGCCTTAATAACATTTAAATAGGTCAGTGAGTGCAAAACATTTTTTTAAAGCTATGAACTTTTTTTTTCTATTTTTAACATGAGTTTAAGGGGGTCTTATTTTTTATGACACACACAAATGAACTTGAATGACATACTGTTCTTTATCCATCTTAATGTGATGTCTGCCCAACCTTTGTATCTGTAACAGCTTCAACCCTTCTAGAAAGGATTTCCACAAGATTTGGAGTGTTAATGGAAATGTTTTAAAACACTCTTCCAGAAGAGCAATTGTGAGATCAGACACTGACGTTGGATGAGGAGGACTGGCTCATAGTCTCCACTCTAATTCATCCCAAAGGTGTTCATCCACACCAAACTCTTTCATCCATGTCTCTGTGGACTTTCTTCACTGGTGCATAGTCATGTTTGAACAGGAAGAGGCTATTTGGCTCAGTTTTAACTTTACCCTCATGCTCTTATTATCTGTGTGAAAAAACTAACTAATGTTCACATCTTCTCCACTGCTGTAGCTGCATTTTTCTTCCATCTACAGGAGCAGTCAGCTGACTGTGGCTCAGTTTGTAAGTGATGATGTTTGATATTCAGGCTGTGTTTGATTATAATGTTGGAGCTGCGAGCTGAAATAAATCCAATCTGCTGTGTGGAAACAATCAGCTGCAGTTTGTTCATCAGCTCATTTTCTGCAGACAGAGCATTTATAGAATCAGTGGAACATTTATATTTATAGAATAACAATGAATTTGATGGAAACAAGAACTGATTGTATCTAAATGGATGTGTAAAATCAGCTCCAAACAAATCATTAAAGAGCAGCAGTTATTCACTGTAGTGAGACAGGAAGTCAAAGTTTCCAGTTAAAACAAGTAGAAGATGAAACATGGAGCTGATAAAGTGTAATACGAGTTTGTCATGAAGAGGCTTCCTGCTCTGCAGCAAACTGTTCACTTCAGTTTGGATTAAGGACACAGCTCAGCTAAAAACAACTTCCACTAACACACTGAGTGTTTCTGTGATTTGCAGTGGGACCAGTTTAAAGTGTCACTACAATAGAAACATCATTTAATGCTGCGCTCAGTAAAAGGACAGAAAACCTCCAACAAACATTTCTACATGTTTCTAAAGTCCAGACTCCATTTCTGCTTTTTTTTCCATCCCAGTTTCTCCACAAATGCCTCCCTTCCTGCTCAAAGTTTCACTTCACTTTCCTGATGTCAGTGTCAGATGATCGTCTCCAGCACAAATCTGCTGCTTCATAGTTCACAGTAATGGAATAACTCTGCTGATCGTCTTTGAATCCTGGATAAGGAAGTAAAGCAGGTAAATATTCGGTGTTTAAATAAGGTTTCTGTCTATGACTCAGTCTGCTGTCACTGTGTTTCAGAGAGAAAAAGCGATTTCAGATTATATGGTGTTCCTGCTGCTCCAGCACTAAAGGACAGTATAGGTGACCACGCTGATGCCTGTTCATAATTTCACCAAAGCTAATAAACTGTTATCTAAATGTTCTTGTTTTCAGAGGTATCCAAAAACATCTCCATCCACACAACTAATCAACAAAACAAACAAACAAAAAACCCAGTTCAATAGTCCAACCCCTGGTTCAGTGGCAGCGCAAACAGTTCTGGCGGCCGACCCGGAGGATGGCAAAACAGGCGGGACCTGCTGCGGGTTAGGCAGTGGCGGCAAAACAATTCAGGCCGCCTACCTCTAACGCCTTGGTGAAAGCACTGCAGCTCCGGCGGGCGTCCACGGGTCCGGCAGCAGCAGCGAGACAGTTCCGGCGGCCTGCCACGGGTCCAGTGGCAGTGGCGCTTCTCCGATGAGCCATAGTGAGGTGTGGTACCTGATTGATGACGTGCTGATCGTGGACGTGCTGGAGGCGGACGTGGTAGCCGTCGGGTCGTGGACGTGGCGGTCGTGCTGGTCCCGCTGATCGCTCCGGCACGCTGAGGTCTTCCACGGACAGCACGGGCTCCTCCCGCTAACAGAAGTATCACCGGTTAAACATTTCCCTCTAGTAGACAAATTACGGTAGAGCACTACACTTTCGCATGCTTGAGCTTTACAGACAAAATGACCGTTAACAAGCGCACGTACCTGCAGAAGACATAGAACACACTTAACATGTGTCTTCTGGTGGTACCCGCAAGTGTAGCTCCTACAATGTAAAACAAACGTCACAAAAAAGCACAGAACAGTAAGTCCAAACACATTTCCAGCTTTGCGCAGCAACCACTAGGGGGCTGGCAAAAGCTTTATGCAAAAGAGCATAAATACGGCAGAAACACTGTTTAACAGCAACCAGCCTTTGTTTCGGTTACACAGTGACATTCTAACATCAACACAAACCTATATACATCGACATGTACAACTTATGTGACAACATTTACGCCAGGAACCAGGAACCATAATAATGTCAGAGCCATTCATTACAGAACTTACCCTCACAGTGCAAACGCGGCTTGTGAGGAACGGAAGCCTTAGGCTACGTTCACACTGCAGGTCTTAACGCTCAATTCCAATTTTTTTATCAAATCCGATTTTTTTTGTCTGCTTGTTCACACTACAAATAAAAGCAAACGCGCTCTAGTGTGAACCCTCAAAGCGGCCCGCATGCGCAAAATTGAAGATGTCACAACGCGCTCTGTTTAGACCCAGAGCAAACAGTATTGTTTGACTGATGGTCCTTAATATAAAGACTTCGGACTTTACATTTCCCAATTTTTGCTTTAAGTTATTTTGTTATTTACATAATAATGTAAATAACCTAATAATGATCCTTATTGCTGTTTTAGAGGAGCGGTGCTTCAAAGGATAGTTGCAGATTTCTGTCAGAATCTGCAGATTATACAGTACAAATAAAATGTTCACGTTGTCTTCCCAACAGTTTCACTGACATCTACACTGGATGGCCAGGAAACGTTCGTCTGCTCGGGCGCTTCTCCGGAGCTGATAATCGGCGTCTGTCTTGTGTCAGTGATGTAAAAGACAGATTTAATGTGACATGACCGTTCAAACAGCAGTCGCTTTCTAAAACATCAGATATGTATCGGATTCAGTACCACATACGAAAGTGACCCAGATCGGATTTGAAAATATCGGATTTGTGCCGTTCACACTGTCAGACCATGATCGGATATGGGTCGCATAGGGTCAAAAAAGTCGGATTTGATGCGCTTTCGCCTGCAGTGTGAACGTAGCCTCAGAAGCTTCAGACGCCAGAGCGAGATCCGGTTTCTGGGTTTTCAAAATAAAAAAACAACAACAAAAAAATGATCAAATTCACACTTCAAATAATAATTAAGACCAGGTAAGTACATGTTTTTCCAGATGTATTTTTAACTGTTACACATGCATCAGTGCATTTCCATATTTTTATATCTGTAAAAGAAAGTTGACACTTGTGAGACTTTATCAAAAGTGTAAGCATCACAGCAGATGCCTTCATGTCAAAGTAGCTGAGAATAAAACAGAGAAAAACATGAAGGTGATTTTCCTGGCCTGGGATTTTATAAAAATATATTTTGCAGTAGATCAAAAACGAAAGAAAATCATTAATCAACACATGAACATTACCTGATGCTGCTGAAGTGAAGCAGAGCAAAGTTACAGAGGTTTTAGAGACACAGGGTTTTGCAATTTTGCATAATTTAAAAAAGTTTAAATTTGTTCAGTATTGAACAGCAGAAATGAGGTTTTCTTAAGTAGTAAGTAAAGGGGGAAAAAAAACAAAAGCGTCCGACAGCGCTGTAAACAACGGTAGACTTGTGTGTAACAAGCAAGCGAATAATGCAGAAAACAGATTTTTAGATGGGAAACTTTTCTTGAAGTATACTGTCAGAGAGAGAGAGAGACAGTGAGCTGTGCATGAAGTGTGATTTTATCGTGGTGGAAGCAAAACAGCAAAAGTAAGAGGGAATCCATGACGATCACTGCTGGACTGGCCATCGGGCATACCGGGCATTTGCCCGGTGGGCCGCTGGCGATTTTTTGTTTTTATGGGCCGATGGACTTTTTTTTTTTTTTGGAAGGGTATATATAATGAAAGGTGTTGGATTGGCCAATTGGTCATGATCGACTCTGGGCTGGACCAATTACAGCCTAGGAGGCCGGATGCACCCTCCCCCTTGTTTAGCAATCTTATAGACGAACTAAAGAAAATGGAGAACAAAAAAAGGAAAGGAGGTGTTTATGAAAATATCACTAAATCTGTCATTTATTAATTTTAATATTAATTAATGATCATGTCTCACCTCTAGTGTTCTTGGTCTTAATTTAAGGTTTTTCCTATAGCTGACAGATCACGTGACTTTCGTGCATTGCATGCCGGGAACTCGAGGCAAAACAATCCAAGTATCGCATCAAATGCAAGCATTTGCAGCACCGCAAAACGTTCATTCTCCGGTTCCAATACCTTCCTGGTTTTTCTTTGCCGCACAAAAAAGGAATGTACAAAATTAAGGAGAACAATGCCGGACCGTACAAAGACAGACTCGACGAAAAGGCAAAGAAAAGATACGAGGAAAAAATCAAAGGAGTGAAAGGGTCAGACCCTTACGAGCACACAGAGTGGACAAAAGACGTTAGCCTGCTGCCCAACTTTCACCACGCTCAGATTTATAATTATACGGTTCTTGGAGTGAGTGCATACACTCATGAAGTTTATAGTAACTTGAGGTCACTGCAACAAGCCCAGGTACAGTTTACCGACGGATGGGTCCAGGACCTTGAAATGCACCGTGTAGAACGAAAGACCATCGTACAAACAAAGGTAAGTTTACCAGTCTCACAAATCGTCGTCATAAATACACAATCGTTAACCGTTTATTAATATAACCTTTGAGCTCAACGGTAATTAATTAGTAGTGGAAATAATTTCTGGTACATTACAGAAATGTAGCAGTGACAATAATATTGTATGCTGTAATCGCACTGGACAATTAGTGATACAAAACAACTGTTTTATCCTGTGAATAAAAGTATATGTTTTTGTCAGTGTACCGTGGTAATAACAGAAGCGAAACGCAATATTGTGTCAGGACAATTCACTATTTATGCACAATAAATAAAGAAGCATAGCGCGACAATTTCTGTTCAGCCCAGACTTGCTTGTAACCTATATCACCAATTATGTTAAGAAAAATGACGTATTAACTACTACAAAACACTGACCTTTGTGGGAATGCTTGGAGCAGACTAACATGTGAGCTGGAGTGTTCTGAGACGTTATATTTGGCATATCCAGACCATCCGTCGGCTCTTACTTCAGAAACATGGCTTAAAAAATTTCTCTTCAACGACGTAATCCGATAAAAAAAACGATCTCTTCACCCGTCGGCTTCCCGCGGCTGTCATGCGACCGGCTATTGCAGTTAATAATACAACAGCTTCTTGCCATTTTTTTCTTTTTATCGCTGTGTAACTGAGTTCAATTGAAAGCCTGCGTGCGCTAGTACCTCTTGCCTCAAGTTCCCATAATCCTTTGCGGTTTTACCCCTGAATGACGTCACATTTTCAATCTCTATCCTGGTGGGCCGGTCTCTAGTCAAAATGCCCGGGCCGATTTTTTGTCCCAGTCCAGCCCTGATGACGATGTTTATGTGAAGCGTAGTTTGGATCGTCTTTTGCTGCTGGTTCAGTCAATATTGTTTGGAGAGAGATAAAAACCTACAGCTTCTGAATCTAGCGCAAAATGGGCGCCGACGCATCAGAATCAGTGAGATGTCGCCTTTCTCACCCGACGACCGTGTCCGTGCCGTCGGGCGTTTACGGATCCGTGATCCGTAAACGCTGTGTCTTTACGTCTTTGTGCAGAATCCGTGTACCTGCTCTCATTTACTGTTTTAGCTGTTTGGTGGTTGTTGAAATTTTGTGAGGCTTAACCTGAGATTCTGGAGTTTCGGGCAAAATACATTTCTATTAAAAAAACGATTCAGAATTTTAATGAATCGATATCACGTCATCCAAGCTAGAATCGATTTTAATCGATAAATCGATCATCAAAACCCACCCCTACTTGAGATGTCCAGGAATCCGGCTGCGGTGAGGAGCGCTGGCGGCGCGAACTTCGTTTCCGTGTAGACGTCAGGGCCGGCGTGTCCGGCTGTTCGGGCAGCCTGAGTAGGAGAGTGGAGGTGGAGGGTTGAGAGCAAGAAGTCCATGACCATTGGTTTGAGATCGTCAACCAGCCAGGGAAATTTAAAAAGCGTCTCCTGCAGCCGCCTCTCTACAGCGCGACGCAACACTTCCCCGGGCTTCTCCCACCACAGATCACACAGTTTATAAATCTTGTCCATTACCTCCCTCCCCAGCCTCTCTACAGAGACCACTTGGTCCATGGTTGCCGGGATCATTCTGTCACGGTTGACGATGGCCAACCGTGGGGAAGTGAGGAAGGAGGACCCAGGCGCGGAGCTCTTTGTGCAAACAGTGCATTTATTTACATGGATGGTGGTTAACAATTGATGCACAATTAGTCCCCGTTGCTCTCCAAGACTCCCGTGTGTGTCTCCCACTCAGACGTCCGTGTTCGTGCTCCCCGCTGTCGTGTTTCTGCACACCCTGTGCGTGCTGTCCTTCCTCTGCACGTTCCTCCAGAAGGAAAACAATAGAGCAGCCATTAAACACTGACCCCTGCGGGCACACACGATCTGCACTTCCTGAAAACACACACACACACACACACACACACACACACACATATCTGCAAACAGGGAGAAGAGGGACAGCAATACCAAATATACATATAATATAAGATAAGTCCATAACTGCTCAGGGACCCTGGGTCGCTCAGAGCCAGGGTCCCAGGTCAGAAAACTCCTGAGGGCCTAACAGGTTAGAGATAAACTCACACAACACTGACAGACTTTGTGTGTTCTCTACAACACCTAGCACTGATTACTGAATGATCTGAGTCAGACTCAGTTGGCATAATTTGTTTTTCAAACAAAAGCTGATATAAAGATTTATTTCTCCTCATTTTTCTAGAAGTTGTTTTTATGTTACTGGATGATGTTCATGATTAAGCTGGACTTGTTGTTTTCCAGGCTGTATCCCAGTCGTGTCCTCATCAGACAAGGATCAGCACAATGTGGGAAGATGGTGGAATTTTCCTTCTTTCACTAGAATCACAGTTTTGAAGTGTTTTCACACTGATGTGACGCCTAAATTAAGAGAAACACATTAATCCCAGTACTGGAATCACTTTGCCAAATCATTAACAGGACTGCTGGGCCTAACCAGTCAAAGGAGGATCACATGGTTAACTCAATGCATTGTTAAATGTTGCAAAGCCCCAATCTACTCATAAAACACTCACCATGAACTCCTGCAGCAAGATGTCAGGATTATCATTCAGAGAGATGCAGAGGAGGGACTCTGAGAGATATGTGAACTCAAAGTTTTCAGTGATCAAAGACATAAACCTTTGACTTTTTGAAACAGTTATCATGCAACACCAGCATCTAAAAAACAACATTAAAACTTCCTGTTGGACATGAACTTTATAGACTGGACTTTATAAAGTTCCCAGATCATATAAAAAAGATCAATTTCTCACAGCGGGACAGTAAACGCATGATAAAAATAAAAATGATGAGCCACTGTCAGTGGAATCAGTGCTCACAGGTAAAATTTGAGCTCCGTGTTGGATGCAGCATATAAATCTTTTACTGACATAATTCAGTGCATGGACACTCTGTAGTTAAACAATGTAAACGTTCTTACTGGCTTCATGGCAGCTATATTGTGGAGTTTTTGCCATGCTTGCCTGATCACTTTGCAGACACTCTCAGCAGACTTTGATCAATGAATGACATCACTGACCACCTGACAGCATTCATAGTTTAAGATGGCAGTAACAAAGAAATTCTCCTGGATGAAGATGAATGGGTTATAACAATGGAACAGGACTGGGCATGTTTAAAGAAAACGATGTTAATAAAGCGAACATTGTTTTATTAACAAACATCGTAACAAATGTATTATTTGCACAATTTATCAGAAATAACAGAACATAAACCACAGAAACCTACAAAATGCTTGTTTAAAAAAACACTTTAGTTTGACAAATTCTTCCCGAAGAACCTAAAAACACAGTGACACTATTTCACCTGATATGAATCATGTGACCTGGTTTCTAGGTTACATGACAGGTCAGAGGTCAGCGACTGTAACTCAGTTACTTCTGTTAATGTGAACTCACTGAGTGTTTGTGGTTTACCTCTCAGACTGACTGAAGTCCACAAGAAGATGATGATGGAGGAAGAAGAGGACAGAGCAGAGTCTGTGGGGTCCAGCTGTCCATCTGTGAGGAGTGACTGGTCCAAAGATCCACCTCCAGGCTTCAGTGGTGAACCTGGACCATCGAGGTCAGAGAGCTGAACTCACTGAGTAACAGAAATAATTCTGCACTGACATTATAATCAGTGTTGATTCTGGTTGATTTTCTGACTGTCTCCAAAAGTTGAATCTTTTCATCTGGACGTAGCATTTTGTGGGAGAAACGTTTCGTCACTCATCCAAGTGACTTCTTCAGTCTCAGCTGACTGCAGGTTTCCCCAAACCTTATAAACAGTCCATTTGCATAATGACTGAAACCAGCCCACTGAAGGAACAATGGGCTGTGAGGTTGCTGTCAGTTGCTTAATGAACGGGTGAGGCAGACAAATTTTACCATCGACATGTTAAAATCTCAAGAGGAGCGGATCCGACGGAGACTGACTATGCTTTTAGATGAGAATACTCTTAAAAACGTGTTTGACTTCACTGAGAAGGCTCGTCTAGCACAGCACAAGAAGTCTAAGACCAGGCAACAAAGGAAGTTTGACTTACTTTTTGTACGTCGGAAACCACCACAAAATACGGAGAGTGTCCTCAGTGGCCAGAAGAGACAAGGATGCGACACGGAGGATGTGGACAAGTGGGTGAAGAATTTGTCTGACAGACAGCTTACCCAAACAGAGAAAAACATCCTTGCTAAAGGGTTGAATTTTCCCGTCACACCGAGACAAATCCCTCTAGTGGAGCTGATCACAGCCACAGAAACAGCAATTCGTAACAACAATATTGCAGAAGTGGAAGCAGAGCAACTACGGACAAAAGTTTCGGCCTGTCTCAGCAATGCAAAGCCCCCAGCATCCAACATCACCACGGAGGAGAGGAAGGCACTCACATCACTTAGTAATGACAACAACATTATCATCCTTCCGGCAGACAAGGGTAGGTGCACAGTATTGCTTAACCAGAAAGACTATCATGAGAAGATTTTGTCACTGCTCAGTGATGAAAATACTTATGAGCCCCTGAATTGAGACCCAGGAAGTGGTTACAGGAAGAGGGTGATAGACTGTCTGAAGCAGTTAGAACAAGACAAGGCTATCGACCGGACCTCATACCACAGGCTGTACCCAGGGGAGTCAACACCAAGTCTGTATGGTTTACCGAAAATACATAAGCAGGGTGCACCTTTAAGACCAATTGTCTGCATGATCAACTCGGTCACCTATAACATCTCCAAGTTTCTGGCTTCGATCCTCAACCCGCTGGTGGGCAGCTCTGAACACCACATCCAGAACACCCTGGATTTTGTTGAGAAGGTGAGAGATGTCATTATGGAGGCAGATGAAACCATGGTCTCGTACGACGTTACATCTCTCTTCACTTGCATCCCAGTCACGGAAGCGTTGGAGGTAGTCCGTAAGAGATTACAGGATGACACCAACCTCAGCAACAGGACCACTCTCAGCTTCGACCAAGTGTGTTTGCTTTTGGAACTGTGTCTTCATTCCACCTACTTCACATACAAGGGTCAGTTCTACAGGCAGAAACATGGGTGTGCCATGGGCTCCCCAGTTTCACCCATCGTGGCCAATTTGTACATGGAAGAAGTGGAAAAGAGGGCTTTGCTATCCTACCCTGGAACACCACCAAGCCATTGGTTCAGATATGTGGATGACACCTGGGTGAAAATCAAATCTCAGGACGTACTACATTTCACGGATCACATTAGCTCGGTGGACAGACACATCAAATTCACCAGGGAGGATATGAAAAGTGGCAGGTTAGCCTTCTTAGACTGTGAGATTTCCATCAGTAATGGGGGACATCTAAAGGCTGACGTGTACCGTAAACCTACACATACGGATCAGTATCTAAGGTTTGACTCTCATCATCCACTGGAGCACAAACTGGGTGTCATCAGGACGCTACAACACAGAGCGAACACCATCCCCACAGACACAGCGGCCAGGGAGGCAGAAGAACAGCACATCAAGAAGGCCCTGAGTAAATGTGGTTATCCCAGCTGGACTTTTGTCAAAGCTGGGAAGGCTCCTAAAGAAAGCTCCAGCCGATCCAGGAGAGAAGGACAACCGCTGCCCAGGCGAAAACCTGTAGTGATCCCATATGTGTCAGGAGTATCGGAACAGTTGAGACGCATTTTTTCTAAACACCGGGTCTCTGTGGCTTTTAAACCCCAAAATACGCTGCACCAAAAAATGGTCCACCCCAAGGATCGGATCCCCCGACACAAACAGAGTAACATAGTGTACGCTGTTAAGTGCAGGAGGATTGCCAGGATTTATACATCGGGGAAACCAAACAACCTCTAGCAGCGGATGGCACAACACAGAAGAGCAACCTCATCAGGCCAGGACTCTGCAGTCTATTTACACCTACAGGCCAGTGGACACTCTTTCAAGGATGAGGATGTACACATCCTGGACAGGGAGGAACGCTGGTTTGAGCACGGAGTCAAGGAGGCCATTTACGTGAAGAGGGAAAGACCATCTCTGAATCGAGGAGGGGGCCTAAGGGTACATCTTTCGCCATCTTACAATGCTGTGATTGCAGCCATTCCCCAACTCTCTGTGAATGGTACTCATGGCCATTGATCAGTGTTCTTTGATCAGTGGGTTTTGGTCAGTGGTTGTTGATCAATGGTCATGGGAATTTGCATAATTATGATTAAGGAACTGACCTCACAGCCCATTGTTCCTTCAGTGGGCTGGTTTCAGTCATTATGCAAATTTACTGTTTATAAGGTTTGGGGAAACCTGCAGTCAGCTGAGACTGAAGAAGTCACTTGGATGAGTGACGAAACGTTTCTCCCACAAAACGCTACGTCCAGATGAACAGAATCAACTTTTGGAGATTTACTTTCCTGGATGATTGAGAATGCATCAAGACATTTTCTGACTGTGTTTGTGAGCTGAGAGGAAATGAAAATGAATTTGTAACAAAAATCAGTTTTGTCCAGTTTTCCTGTAAAAAGCTGAACTCTAATCTAAGAGGATGTTACTGACAGGAAACAGCTGCATTATCTGCAGTCTGTGTGATCACAGCTGCTTCAATCATGTTTGTGTCTGCAGAGGTCAGAGGTCACAGTCTGCAGGGTCCAGCTGTCCGTCTGTGAGGAGTGACATGTCCAAAGGTCGACCTCCAAACTTCAGTGCTGAACCTGGACCAACGAGGTCAGAGAGCTGTGATGACTCCTTTACATGTTTGTGTTTCCTGGATAAATCTGACCTGAAACATCCTCAGATTGTTACAAAGATTCATTAAAAAGAAAACAATGAAAGAGAAAAGATCCAAATGTTAGACTTGGTCATTTGCTGTTTGAGGACAATGATGCTCATATCTGTGGGGAAAGTGTGACCTGAGTGGGTTCATGTTTGTCTTTAAAGAGCTGCTCTGATTCTCTTTGGCTACGTTCACACTGCAGGTCTTAATGCTCAATTCCGATTTTTTGATCAAATCCGATTTTTTTGTCTGCTTGTTCACACTACACATAAAATGCGACATCAAACGCTCTCCAGTTTGAACGCTCAAAGCGGCCCGCATGCGCAAAAGAAGATGTCACACAGAACTCGCTCTGTTTAGACCCAGAGCAAACAATATTGTTTGACTAATTGCCCTTACTATAAAGACTTCGGACTTTATATTTCCAGATTTTTGCTTTAAGTTATTTTGTTATTTACATAATAATGTAGATGACCTAATAATAATCCTTTTTGCTGTTTTAGAGGAGCGGTGCTTCAAAGGATAGCTGCAGATTTCTGTCAGAATCTGCAGAAAATATAGTAAAAATAAAATGTTCACATTTCTCCAACATTGTCTTCCCAACAGTTTCACCGGATGGTAGGAAATCGTTCGCGATGTCCTATCGGGCGCTTCTCCGGCGCTGATAATCGGCGTCTGTCTTGTGTCAGTGACGTAAAAGACGGATTTAATGCGACTTGACCGTTCACACAGCAGTCGCTTTCTAAAACATCGGATACGTATCGGATTCAGTACCACATACGAAAGTGACCCAGATCTGATTTGAAAATATCGGATTTGTGCCGTTCACACTGTCATTACAACATCGGATACGGGTCGCATAGGGGCGAAAAAATCGGATTTGATGCGCTTTCGCCTGCAGTGTGAACGTAGCCTTAGTGTCTGATCTGTTAAACAGTCTGAGAGGTCACACAGAGACCCAGCAGCTAAAGCCTGGATCATACTGGCTGCTGTTACTCCATCAGGACAACACTGAACCACAGTGGTGTGGATGTAGTGGATAAATCCCACCATACTGATGCTCAGAGTTAATCACAGGGAACAAAACCAGATGTGACCTTCAGATTGTGACCTTTGGAGTGGACGATGCAGATTTCAATAGAGAATAAATGTTGTTTTTTTTCACCTGTGAAAAAATAATCAAATTTTCTGAAGTTAAGACTTTATGATGCTGGAACAAACATGGAGACTATAACACAACATTTCCACTGTATTCATAGAATGAATGTAAAACTTTCAGACATTCATTAAATATGCAAAGTGTCTACAGAAACATCAGAGGGTCAGATGTGAAGCACTCAGTGATTTTGATCAAATGACTCATCAGTTATTAATCTGTACTACACTGATCTACCACGTTAGTAAAGCTGGTGTTCTGGTGGTGGAGAGACCTCGGATCATGTTCTGGTTTTGGAGCAGTGATCTGCTGATGGTTCAATTTAATGAAGTCTCAAAGTTTCTTCTGAGCTTCTTTAAAATCTTCCCTGACATCACCACTGAAAGGACGTCCATGAAAAGCAGACTGAAAATTACTGATATGTTCACAATCTGAGAGTTTTAAACTTGACAAACTTGATTCAGATGAAGCTATTTGAGCAGAAACTCTTGGATCTTTATCCTGTGTTGAACTAATTCTTCATGGTTCCTCCACAGAGTGGACCAGCAGAGCTCAGAGGCTCCCAGTGGTCAGTCTGCCCAGCAGCATCAAACACAGCTGGACTCCATTTTTATGGTCTGTACATGTACAAGAACTACTTTCACATCTATCATCTCAATGCTGCTCTTTGTAGACCAGTGGATTGTCAGTGTGTCCAACATGGATCTGATGTTTGGCTCTATGATTTCAGTCTGATTGGCTCATTCATAAAGTATTCTGTTCCAGCTGCTGGAGGACAACATCATCACTTTTGTGAAGAACGAGCTGAAGAAGATCCAGAAGGTTCTGAGTCCAGATTACCCAGAATGCTTAGAGAGTCAGAGGGATGATGATGAGCAGAGGAGGAGCAGAGAGGCATTTGTGAAGATCACAGTGGACTTCCTGAGGAGAATGAGGCAGGAGGAGCTGGCTGACCGTCTGCAGAGCAGTAAGAGGATTTAAACTTTTCGATAAATGAAACATTTACTGATGTCTTAAGAGATGGACCAACATGTTTTTTTTAAAGATTCATTCTTTTTAGAATTAAGTGTTTATTTTTCTTTTCATTCAGAACTTCCTGCTGCAGTTTGTCATCGTAAACTTAAATCTGCTCTGAAGAAGAAGTTCCAGGAGGAGCTGGCTGACCGTCTGCAGAGCAGTAAGAGGATGTCTCTAGAGATTTAACCTGCTGGATAAAAATGGAACATTGTCTAAAAATGTGAACCAATATTTTTTTAAATAGTACTTTTTAGGAACTGAACATTGAATTTAAACTTTATAAAACATGAACTGATGTTTTACACTTTTTACATTCAGAACATCTTGCTGCCATTTGTCAGCATGAATTTAAATCTGCATTGAAGAAGAGGTTCCAGTGTGTGTTTGAGGGCATCGCTAAAGCAGGAAACCCAACCCTTCTGAATCAGATCTACACAGAGCTCTACATCACAGAGGGAGGGACTGCAGAGGTCAATGATGAACATGAGGTCAGACAGATTGAAACAGCATCCAGGAAACCAGACAGACCAGAAACAACCATCAGACAAGAAGACATCTTTAAAGCCTCACCTGGAAGAGACGAACCAATCAGAACAGTGCTGACAAAGGGAGTGGCTGGCATTGGGAAAACAGTCTTAACACAGAAATACACCCTGGACTGGGCTGAAGACAAAGCCAACCAGGACATCCAGTTCATATTTCCATTCACTTTCAGAGAGCTGAATGTGCTGAAAGAGGAAAAGTTCAGCTTGGTGGGACTTGTTCATCACTTCTTTACTGAAACCAAAGAAGCAGGAATCTGCAGCTTTGAAGACTTCCAGGTTGTGTTCATCTTTGATGGTCTGGATGAGTGTCGACTTCCTCTGGACTTCCACAAAACTACAATCCTGACTGACCCTAGAAAGTCCACCTCAGTGGATGTGCTGCTGATAAACCTCATCAGGGGGAAACTGCTTCCCTCTGCTCGCCTCTGGATAACCACACGACCTGCAGCAGCCAATCAGATCCCTCCCGACTGTGTTGGCATGGTGACAGAGATCAGAGGGTTCACTGACCCACAGAAGGAGGAGTACTTCAGGAAGAGATTCAGAGATGAGGAGCAGGCCAGCAGGATCATCTCCCACATCAAGACATCACGAAGCCTCCACATCATGTGTCACATCCCAGTCTTCTGCTGGATCACTGCTACAGTTCTGGAGGATGTGCTGGAAACCAGAGAGGGAGGACAGCTGCCCAAGACCCTGACTGAGATCTACATCCACTTCCTGGTGGTTCAGGCCAAAGTGAAGAAGGTCAAGTATGATGGAGGAGCTGAGACAGATCCACACTGGAGTCCAGACAGCAGGAAGATGATTGAGTCTCTGGGAAAACTGGCTTTTGATCAGCTGCAGAAAGGAAACCTGATCTTCTATGAATCAGACCTGACAGAGTGTGGCATCGATATCAGAGCAGCCTCAGTGTACTCAGGAGTGTTCCCACAGATCTTTAAAGAGGAGAGAGGACTGTACCAGGACAAGGTGTTCTGCTTCATCCATCTGAGTGTTCAGGAGTTTCTGGCTGCTCTTCATGTCCATCTGACCTTCATCAACTCTGGAAAAAATCTGCTGGAAGACAAACAAACAACCTCTGAGAAGTCTGAAACAGGAGAATCTACAGAGACACACTTCTACCAGAGTGCTGTGAACAAGGCCTTACAGAGTCCAAATGGACACCTGGACTTGGTCCTTCGCTTCCTCCTGGGTCTTTCACTGCAGACCAATCAGACTCTCCTACGAGGTCTGCCGACACAGACAGGAAGTAGCTCACAGACCAATCAGAAAACAGTTCAGTACATCACGGAGAAGCTCAGTGAGAATCTGTCTGCAGAGAAAAGCATCAATCTGTTCCACTGTCTGAATGAACTGAATTATCGTTATCTAATGAATGAGATCAAATGGTCCCTGAGATCAGGAAGTCTCTCCACAGATAAACTGTCTCCTGCTCAGTGGTCAGCTCTGGTCTTCATCTTACTGTCATCAGAAAAAGATCTGGATGTGTTTGACCTGAAGAAATACTCTGCTTCAGAGGAGGCTCTTCTGAGGCTGCTGCCAGTGGTCAAAGCCTCCAACAAAGCTCTGTGAGTACATTTGTACTCATGTCTTTACTTTTAACATCCAACTGTGTCTGTAATTTATTTCAACTGGACTTCTTTGTTTGTATGAATTTGTATCCTAAAGTTTTGGGATTTCTCCAATACAACTGTAACCTCTTTGATGCCTCCAGAACTCGGTGTACTCGAGACGCTGAATTCACCATAAACTCTGATCATCACTGCTGCTGTTATGTTATCAGTCTTTGTTTAAAAACTTAGGCTGCATGTGCCTAATATTGTTATACTTTATATTCACATGCATGCTCCTAGATACATTTCTACTGCAGGTCTATTTTTAGTCACAAATATTGGTGAAACACTTGCTTTTACATTCTAAGGAGCTTGGAAAGAAAAGCGTCTGGACTTCTTTAAGTTGCTTGCAGACGTTTCACCTCTCATCCGAGAAGCTTCTTCAGTTCTAAGGTCAAATGGTGGAGAGTCCCAGATTTAAACCTAGTGGGAGTTTCCCCCCCAAAGGGGGACAAAGGACCCCCTGATGATCCTCTACCTAATCACATGAGCCAAGGTGTGAAAGCGGGTGTGGGTCCTAATCAGCCAGGGTTTCGGGTGAGCTCATTGTGAAACCTGGCCCCACCCTATCATGTGATTTCCTGAGGTCAGATGGCCCAGGGTGTGAGTGGGCGTTAAGGCGTCTGGGAAGGGATCTCAAAACTGGATTATAGATGGCAGACAGTTGGTGTCGTAAACCACCGCCTCTGTTCAAAGATGGTCGCTCACAGTGGACGTAAATGGCTTCTTTCACTCCTCTTTCAAACCATCTGTCCTCTCTGTCCAAAATGTGAACGTTGGCATCCTCGAAAGAGTGACCTTTATCCTTTAGATGCAGATGAACTGCTGAGTCTTGTCCCGTGGAGGTGGCTCTTCTATGTTGTGCCATGCGCTTGTGTTGCGTTGCGCTTTTACATGCGTGGTGGGTCCTGCATTAAAGACAGCATTTGAATTACTCAGTGAATCATGGCAGCCAGAGAAACATCCTTAGTTACACTTTAAACTAAACTCTGCTTCGGTCTTCCACAGTTTGTTTGTTGTTTCTTTGTTGTTGTTGGCCTGCTCTCTGCTCTCACTCCAATCTGGTTGCAGCAGATGTTTGTCCCTTCCTGAACCTGCATTTCTTCCAGTTTTTCTTTTGCACTGTTATGGTAAATGGTATTGTATAGCGCTTTTACTAGCCCCGCCTAAGGACCCCAAAGCGCTTTACATACCCAGTCATCCACCCATTCACACACACATTCACACACTGGTGGAGACAAGCTACAGTTGTAGCCACAGCTGCCCTGGGGCAGACTGACAGAAGCGAGGCTGCCAAATCACGCCATCGGCCCTTCTGGCCAACACCAGTAGGCGGTGAAGTGTCTTGCCCAAAGACACAACGACCTGAGACTGTCCGAGCCGGGGCTCGAACCGGCAACCTTCCGATTACAAGGCGGACTCCAAACTCTTGAGCCATGATCGCCCCTGTTGTCAAAATGTTGTTACAGACTTGGGTGCAGCACCTCAGTTCATCTTCAGTCTGAAACCAGCTGTTTTAGCTATGTCCCCTCTTAGGATTCAAAAATTGGAGAAAGGAGTACGGAGGGCTCTCAAGCAAAAACAACTCTGGTCCACGAGGTAGGATCAAAGCAAAGTTTATTGGTCACATGCATGGAGTTCAGCACTAAGTACTTCAGCATTGAACTATCTGACACTAAGAAGACAAAGGCTTTTAGGGGTGAAATGGTACAGCCCCCCCTTCCTGTTGCCAGGCAGATTCAATACAGCATACGTCAACTCAAAACCACAACTGTTCAGTTAACGTTTGACACAGTCTTAAAGAACATCGCGTCTTCGGCTCAAACCCAGGTGTTGTCGCCACAAGCTCGCCTTATCTTGATGACCTATTTAGCGTCTTCCTGTTTCAATTGACAGCCTCGGCACACTTGTGGTTACAGCAAAAACACATCTCAACTTCTAACCTACTCAAATGATTCCACTACTGTGTTTGTGTAAGGGTGTATGTGTGTGTGTGTGTGTGTGCTCTGTGTATGGGGTCATGACCCCTTTCTGTACCTCACACCCACAGCACGCACACAGCTGAAACTATATGTGTAAATTCTAGACTAAATGTCACACTCAAATGATGCTTCTAAAAATATGAACTAGACTACTTAACTCTTAAAACTTAAAACTTAACTCTAAAGAATATAAGTGATAAAGGATAATCAAATAACTGAAAAATATGACATGTAAGCAGGTGTATTGCAATTCCTTTCAGAGCTCCGTCATCCTCACCATGTATTGGCCGATCATTAACGTCAGCCAAGAGTTCCTGGCCCTCACTTGACCAGGAGCCACAGCTCCTTTAATAAGCACAAATGCAATCATGTATAAAAGATCAAAATCATTTTCATTATGAAGGGGTTTTCCCCAAACTGCCAATATGTTTGCTCATGTCCCTTACAGTCTAACTTTTGAGAATTACTATGAACAGCATGTCCTTTCAGAGGTTGCCAATTATATAATGACAGGGGCAGTTTATCTGACCCGATACCCCTCAAGCACACCTTCCCTGGTCATCTCTGCTGTGGTTACTATAAAATTTAATCTTGATAAAAAAAAAAAAGAACAAAAAAAAAAAGAAAAAACTCAAGTCAGACTTGATGCCATTTTTTGGCAGCATGGTGGCTGTTTGTCAGTCTTCGATGATAAGCTGCACCACAGTCTAAAGCAAACCTTCTGACTTTATTGACTTTATGCATGTATATATTCTTCCTGTTCACCTTGGACACACAACAGCTCTCTGTTTGTTGTGATTGGATCTAGAACACAATTCAGATCAGCCAACATATCCTAATCTAGATGATTTTAAAGATGGTATCTGGGAGGAAAAGTTAAAAATCAGCTTGGATGGCCTGTACTGTATGATGGCCTTGGTTGCACCACATTGATAGCCATGCAGGGTGGTTCACTCCTTGGGCAAGAAGACCGAGGAGTGAGCCACCCTTGGTCAAAGCTTGGTCATTCAAGCTCACTGTTTTCCCCTTGTTGGCTGATGATAAGTATTTTTTTTTACCTGACTTATAGTCATCATTGTCTTCAAATTAACTCACATACTGCTGTAGCTTACCTGGCTGAGCAGGTGATCCATGTACTGAAAGTTAGAGTTGTGACTCCAGGGCCTGGTTTGAGTCTGCCCAAGACCATTTCCTGTGTGTCATTCTCCTCACTTCTCCCTCCCTTCCTGTCTTCTCTGTCCTATACAGTGAAGACAAAAGGCCTCAAGTTCTGAAAACTCTTCCCCTTCATCATCTTCCAAATCATCTCTCTCATCTAAAATCACCAGTATTCTCTGAGTAGAGAGTCTTTTCACAATCTTGAATGATAAGGATCCAAGTGGGTAAAGTTATTTATTTGTTGTGTTCCTATTTGCAGCTGGGATAGATTGTGAAAAACTCTCGGCTGCCAAAATTACATCCAGTTTAGAAGAAAAACATTGAGTGAAGTGTTTGTTTCATCATCCTTCACAACTCATCCACCAGGTGTCACAAACTGCAGCAGAGCAGTACAAAGCATGTCATACTGGATGGCTGCAACAACCAGAGTTTTACCTACCTTTGGTGTTTCTTGACAGCATGAGTGTAATATTTACTGAACAGAGTCCTCTTCTGTGATCTTTTCAGATTCAGAACACTGTATTTATTTTCAAGGGGCAATTAGGATACTGACCTTGCCAACCGTACATACAATACACAAACATCACATTGGGGAGACAGGTCAGGCTAGGTAGCTGGCCGGTCAGCCGGTAGAGCAGCGACCCGAAACCGAACAGCGGAAAACGCACAACATCAGGAAAGATGAGGAGAAAAAAGAACTCCCCCCAGACTGAGCTCCAACAGGGAGATCAGTTTGAGAACAGAAAAAAATGACCTTAGCGCAGAGCACATGAAAACTCTTAATACGCCATAGAAACACATGACAAGCAAGACATGGGTAAAAAGTGAGAGACAGCCGGTGTAGACAGCACATCCTGGCGCCGGTATGTTAGCCGCATGAAACGATGGTGGTTTTCTTTGGTGCAAACAACTGCATGTCAATTTCACAGCTGATCTAACAGTCCGTCACTCGTCTGTCAATCTCCCGTTGGAGAGCCACGAGCTTCTCCGAGAGGTTATCAGTTTTGTGCTCAAAGAGCAAAGTCTGAGAACTCACAACCGCCATGAGCTTCTTCAAGATCTTATCCGTGCTGCGTTCAATGGGCCCATTTTGAGAAGTCACGATCCGTCCCATTGTTTCAACCACAGCAGGCAGCCTTGTGGGGTTTTGAACAGCTGATTCTGCTTTCTTTAATCTTCAATAAGCCAGGGCCAAGCCAGCTCAGATCAGCAAGAACCCTTTGCTGCTGTGAATGTCCGTGCTGCTATATTTCAGTATCAGGCTCTAAATGTACAAATGGATCTGTGAAGATTTCCAATCATGTTTCTACTAGATTTACAGTTTGTTTTCATGTCCTCTGACTCAGAAGGTGGAGCAGGTGGAGCTTACAAGGAGTAAGTGCTGATATAGAAGAAGAGTTGTGTTTTAATGAAGCTTGCATGCTGGCATTAAAAAAATGTTTCATTTGACTGATTTAATTAATTTGTTTTTTTTTTCTTCCAGACTGAGTGGCTGTAACCTCTCAGAGAGAAGCTGTGGTGCTCTGTCCTCAGTTCTCAACTCCCAGTCCTCTAGTCTGAAAGAACTGGACCTGAGTAACAATGACCTGCGGGATTCAGGAGTGAAGCTTCTGTCTGCTGCACTGCAGAGTCCACATTGTACACTGGAAACTCTCAGGTCAGGATCCAAACATCCCCACTACTGATCATTAAATGATATTATTGTATAAACAACCAAGCTTTATAGAATTGGCAGGTGAACTTTTCTTTGGATTGCTCAGGAGATTCTTAATTACTGTCTGAAGATTTTTTACAGTCACATATTTTGTTTTAATGGTAAAACAGAATTATTGTTCAGTTCAATGAGCAGGTAGCTGTGAGATTTATAATAATGAGGTATATTTGTATTAAAGATGACTAAACTTGAACAGTAGCTGTGTGAGTTACTTTGTTTACTCATGTATGCTGATGTTGTGAGTAATTTAAAGCTGAAGTAAACTTGTAATGAGTTTAATAGAGTTTCTGAAGTAAGTGTACTTGGAGATATTTATGTGTTTACTGAAGTCCAGGAGGCTGTGTATAGCGTAGATGAACCCAAACCTCAGCTTTGTCTCCTGGGTTTCTGCTGCTGCTGTTACAGTTTCCCCTCATCGTTCCCTTCAACAGTCTCCTCACTGTAACAAATGAAAGTGTTACTGTATAGATTCATGTCTGAATGTTGCCATGTGCTATTAAAACTAAAAGCGATGTTTCATACACCCACGTGGTAAATTAAAATTAATACTTTAACACTGCAAAACAGAATAGTTAGTCAGTAAGTGATGGCTGCTCCCGTATGGGATTAGAACGATGCCACCTTATCCCATAGTCCAGCCAATGATGCGATTCACATTCGTATATACGCAGCTAATCAACGTCGTTGACAGGCTATGACAGCGTCCTTACGTGCCGACACCGGTGTTTTAGATAGCAAAGCTACGTGGCTGATGTGGAGTGAAGCCACGTTAATAACAACGTGTACAACCATTGGAGATGTGAGCAGGACAGACAGAACAATTGACGGAAAAAGTGTGGACTTTATACTAGTTTTTAAATTGTGTTGATAGGCCACGTAAAACCAGAGTTATGATAAAAATATCTGCAATGTTTGGTTTTCTTACGGAATACTATCGTTGTTTATATTTATTGCGGGAAGAAACGGTAAAAACGGCGTTTTATAAGGAAAACGCTCGAAAGCACTCTCTGCCTGTGAGCAAAAACAAAACCAAAAAAACCCAGCCTTTCCTATTAGTAGAAAAATGTACCATGTCGACCAATCAAAAAATGATATAGCAACATGGCATTTAGGTGTTTAGGGAGGGGGAAGTTTTAGGAGTGACGGCGGTGTTTTGAGATGTGAGAGATTTGAGACGTTTCGCACAAATCTTGTGTAGTTAGTGTGTAGTTAGTGTGTAGTGTAGTCAATAGTTTTGTTGTGTGTGTCAGAACAATGAGGCGGCTGCTGAATGTTACAGGTGTTACAGGAGTGATACATCTCCTGTTGTCAGGCCTGCAGGTATCAGGCTGTTGTTCTCCTTTATCTAATAGTGGACAGAAATTATTTTTTGAAGTGGCACAAATAATTTGTGTGGCATCAGATTTGATGCAGAACAGCTGATTGTTCTGTAAATAGTTTGAAATGTTTATTTAAAAAACTGCCTTGGCTGCATTTTTAGGTAAACAGCTGCAACAAACTTTGTTGTTTGAAAAACTCAGTAACTTTTTTGAAGAAGTAACTATATAATTAATTGTCCAACATTGGTCATTATTTACTGTATTTTGCAGACAGAGTTACAGACTCTCTCCCAGACCACAGACTCATAATACAAGTCAGAGCTTTATAAAAAAAAAAGAAGAAAAAAAGAAAGAAAGAAAGTTGTGTTTTCAAAATTGGAGTTCAAGTTATTTTTACTTCCAATAGTGTTAACATACTACACAGGTCATGAACAAGATTGTTTTTAATTTTCATTGTAAGTGGGCTAAAGCAGTTAATTAAAAGTAGTCTAACAGAAATGTAAATACTGTAATTTGATTATTTTAAACCATGTAACTTGGATGGATTCGATGCTGGTGTGACCACAGTGCACACGTCTGATGTTGCTCACAGTGGTCCAAGGGACGCTCAGGGAGTTTGTGTGTTCCCTCAGACACGTGAAACATTAGAGGGAACATTGGCGGTGACTGACAGGGAATAGGGGAATGATAAGACTTACTGTAAATATAATTATGTATGTGTTGAAAAAGGAACAACTAAAATGTTCCAGCTGCAAAAATGAAATCAGTTTCAGTTTATGAGCTCTGTTTGTTTTCTTTACAGTTCCAACCTTTTATATTGAAATGAGCTGCTCATCCCTGTTTAGATGACCTGCATAAAACAATACAGAGCACATTGGGCTGACTATGCAAAGAAAGCATCACAGTCCAGCTTCACTGAAGCCTTAAAGTCTCTGATATGAAATGAGAAATGAAGCAGCCAGAGCTTTTTCATGAGTGGAAATCCACTGTGACTGTGAGCTGCTGCTACAGCCTCCAGATTAGCCAGCAGCTCATCCTGCTCAACATTTTCTCACCAACTTTAATGGAAGTGTGATGTTTTCAGCTGCAGTGATGGTCAGGGTGGCCTCCCTCTCCTCTTCTTCTCCTTTTCCTCTTTCATTTGTAAAGTCAGTTCTGCTGCTTTCATTCATGTGGAAGTCCTGTAGCTGAGTTTGGGAGAGACTAACAGCCTCGGCAGCAGAGGGGAGAAAGGCAGTCTGTAACACCACCACTTTATTCTTTTCTAACTGTTACATCATTTTATCAGAAAACATATGTATGCTCATGTTTTTAGTATGTTTGGCTTGAAAAGCTAAAATGTAAGAAGATCAAATGGTGCTCTTTATTATCGTGTTGGTTTTGTTTCCTGTCTCTTGGATGGAGCCCAGCTGTGCGTGGCCCCTGGGCCGGTGGTCAGAGTATGTGCTGGATAATCCGGCCCAGGATGAGGCCAAACTGACATGGGATTAAATGTCTGTCACATATTTGAGCCTAATTTAAAAACATCCTCCATAAATATTGAATAATAACAATAATAATAAAGGGTCAGAAGATGACTTGTTGGAATGAAAATGAGCTTGTAGTTTGTCTGCTTTAATAATGTGACTGGAAAAAGGTGTTGAACTTCACATATGTCCATTTCTTTCACATTTCACCTTTAAAAGTGAAGCCATGTTGTTCCTTGAAGGAAAAACACAACTTTTTCATGTTTTTATGATAAATATACAACTTTAATTGGAAATATTCAGAGTTTTCTCTTGTTTGTTTGAAGCTGCTTCCTGTTGGCTTCAGCTGTTTGGGGTTTCCATTTTCTAAACTTCTACATTCTGAACCTTCTTCAGCTCTGAACAGATGATGAAACACTGAATGATTTCAAGCTCACACTTTGTCTAATAAACTTACATCTTTCATTCTTTATACAGATTGATGTGCTGTGGTTTGTCAGAGATCAGCTGTGATTATCTGGCAGCAGCGCTGAAGTCCAACCCCTCGTATCCCAGAGTGCTGGACCTGAGTGTAGACTACAACAACCTGCAGGATTCAGGAGTGAAGCAGCTGCGTGTTCTTCTGCAGAATCCACGATGTCGATTTGAAACTCTGAAGTCAGTCACCATGTTTTAGTTGTGCTGAGATGAATATGATGTGAAAGTTGTGCTGACACTGTGGATCAGTAGGCCCACACACCTCTATACAGGAAGTCTGGTTCTACTCTTTGTAGAACTTCTGATCCCTGATCCTCTGAGTCTTTCTCAGTAGATAATGCAGAGTTCTGAGCTGATATGGATGAGCGGACTCGGGCAGCCTGACAAGCAGGTCTTCCCTGCTTGTCCTGATACAAATAAACATGAGTATCTGGTCAGTGGTTGTTGATCAATGGTCATGAGAATTTGCATAATTAACATTAAGGAGCTGACCTCCCAGCCCATTGTTCCTTCAGTGGGCTGGTTTCAGTCATTATGCAAATGTACTGTTTATAAAATTGGGGAAACCTGCAGTCACCTGAGACTGAAGAAGTGACCTGGATGAGTGACGAAATGTTTCTCCCACAAAATGCTACGTCCAGATGAACAGAATCAGCTTTTGGAGAAACCTGAATATCCTTGCAGGTCAGATCTCATCAGTCACACCTGTTAGTGCAGCTCTCCTCTAGATTGTAGTGCTTGTTAAACTAGGATGGTTTTAGAAGCCTGGACCACAGATCCAAGGGAAGAAATTACTTGGAAAGACTAAACCAGGTATTTGCACTAACATAGTGCACAGAGAGGTTGGTGGTGAGATGGGCACTTCCAGCACTGTAGATGTGTTCCAGCTCAGTGTTCATGGAAATAATCCGGAGAGCAGGATTCCTTGATGAATGTCACATCTTCTTAAAGTTATAATCCACAGGGAAAACTGTGAAACTGTCCATCTGATATCTACTCAGCCAATCAGGTGTTTGATCTTCAGCCCCACCTTATTATCAGTTTCTCTCTTTCACATCTGAATTATCTTCACTTCACATTTCAGTCAGTTCAGATTTCATTAGCACGTTCACTTTAGCTTAATCCATTTTAATCCAAACACCTTTGTCTTTAAACTCTGTCAGTCACAGTATATCCAGTACAATCCTCTTCTTCACTGAGTCACACATTCAGAGATCAGAGTGTCCTGTGTGCTCTCATTCACTCACACTCACTCTCATATGGCTGAAGTCTGTTTCTACACAGGCTAATCTGGGACTCTCCACCATTTGACCCTAGAAATAAAGAAGCTTCTTGGATGAGAGGTGAAACGTCTTCAAGA
>CAKLIZ010000489.1:164666-204433 GCA_922035795.1 Oreochromis mossambicus
TGGATTATGTTATTACATTATAAAATGCTAAATGCTAAAAGGGAAACTTTTTTTGATATAACTCATGTTACCATTAACTGAAGAAACACATGATTGATAACTGCTCTGTTTTAAGTTTAGTTTTTGTTATAACACAGATTGGATCATAAAGGGGGAGAGTTGAGTATGAAATGTAAAGTATAGGTGTTGTTTCCAGGAAATTCCAAGGATCCAGAGTTCGATGGAGCAAGGAGTTCGAGAAGATTTGACATAATGAGGTCAAATCATTATGATTAAATAGATTTCATTCCTTAAGCACAGGTTTTCAGGGCCGGAGCAGAGAGGAGGATTGCTGAGCTGTTCTGAGAGATGATATGACTAACCTTTTTCTTTTAATTTCTTAAGCCCGGGTGATGCATTTTGAGTTTTTATTTATTTGGACACATCTGGTGTGTCCAAATATAAAGGGGGAATTTAAGAGGTAATTTGAGATGGGTTCTAGGATCATTTTATGACTTTTGGGGTTGTTGATAATTTAGATATGGTAAAATTGAGGCAGAAATTGTTAGTTTTAAATAAAGTTATTTTAAAGTAAAATGAACTGAATCCTGTTTAGAAGATAAAATGCCGGTGTTCATGAGAAGCTGTACACCAAAGTTAAAGGGAAATTGTGGGACATTTTTGAATAAAAGATATGCTTTGGGGAAAACTAGTGAAGATTTTAGGAGTAGAAAATGTTTGATTTCTTTTTATCTTTAGAATAAGCGGTTATAATACAGGCTTACACATACAGATATTACATAGATTTATTTCTAAGGTAGAGGAGAGAGTTTCTTAAGAGAGGGTTAAAAATGTCGCTGACTCAAATGAATAATGAATGAATGCAAAACATGCTTACAGACACAAACACGACATAGATTTATTGTATAGGGCAAAGGTGGAACACATGGTGCTTTGTTTCTGCTTAGCAACTAGTGAGGCAGACAGTGTTAAAGATAAGTATGCAATAAGTGAACAGGAAACATGTGAGGGTGAGACGGGTGAAACAAAATGTTGTAGATAATGGAAACTTGTCTAACTGGCATTAACAGTAACTTTTGCATGTTGTGTATATGCTTGAAGCAAAAAGAGGCATAAATCCTGATAGAAATTTTGAAGCGTGCTTTCCAGCGCAGATTTAGGCTGACATGGGGATGGTGTATATTTTACCTGGGGTGTGTTTAATAAAACTAAAAGCGTTGCTCACACACATAAAGAGCATTGAGATTAAGTAAAGTTAATAAAAAGGATAAAGCCCAGAACATGATATTGTGAACCAAGTTTGAATAATTAAAGGAACATTGGATGAACACAGTAGATTAGTGAGGTGTAGCAGAGAGAGGCTTTGTGTTTTCTATCTTTTACAGGAGAAGATTTCAGGACCACAGCGACCATAGGGGGGCGAGAATCCTGGAAGCCCCAGACCGAACGGAACCAACCAGAGAAAGGAGAAAAACAGAGCACAAATACACCTAGTTGTTTATATTACAAAGAAGATCAAAAGCTTGTTAGACATAGGTTATAATGGAAGCATAAAAGGGATGAGAGGAACTTTACATAACATAGAAATCCTGCAACAATTCGTAAATTGCCCAAACACAGTGTTCAGACCGGATATGCGCTACCCGTTAAAGGGGGCGAAGAAATCAGGCCTAAGTTTGAAAAATGAAATGGGTTAACTCGATAGAGGATGTTTCCAAAGGTCGAGAAAAGTAGGACCTTTTACCAGGAGAAAGCTAATTGTATCTTTTACACTTTACAGTGTGCACTGAGGGAAGTCAGGAATAGTTTAAACTAGGATTGAAAAAATTAAACTAGGTGAAAAAGGGGGTGTAGCAAGTAGATTTAGGGCAGCTCACAGCCTGGCGTAAACGCAAGGTGTCGTCACACAGCTTAAGTTATTTGTTTGATTTACTTTTATGACAAAATAATAAGGAAACATTGAAAACATACAACCCGTTGAGGAGACAGATAGGGTTGGGGAATTGAAAGGTTTTGTTTGTTTAGCATAATGCACTACAAAGTATACAAAGTTTATATAACATGATGCAAACACACGAATCAGAGACACGTAATGAGAAAACTGATTAGAATGTTCCTTACAACTACATGTTTATTGTATGCAATGATATTAACTATGGCTGTGTTGTTTATTGTCTATATTTTGCAGGGCACTCCGGACCCCTTGTCTGAACACGGAGGCCAGTCCAGCCCAGCACTTCCTGAGACTGTAGTTGCTAAAACAGGATCGGTAAAAAAGACAAAAGCGCGAGGTGTCAGGTAAAGGTGATGAGTGTCTCAGCATGAATAATGGCATAGAGTTGAATTATGGTAAAGGGTCTACCAGCTCATTCACATTTGATTTGTGTGACGTCATTAAGTGTACAGGAGCTAGTAGTAGCTGGAGAGCGTATGATGTATGGGTCTGCAATGACCCCATGATATGCTTAGGGTAAATTTAGTTGATGCAAAGTCTAAGCCGCTCGCAGAAAGCTTAATCACCACTCTGACTGATCAGATGGTAACTTCGGGAACAGTAGCTCAAAAGGAACAGGAACCAAAAGGGAGAGTACTTCTGACAACAGATTACTTTAGACTGAAGCCTAAGGAGTTGATAAAGCGCGCCACGGGTTTCAAGGACAGTAACCTCTGGCTTGATTGGGTGGCTCAAAATGCTAGAGAACAACATGTATCTGACTGTGTTGCCTGTGCTTCAGCTAGGTCACGGTTGTTTACAGAGCCCGCACCATTGCATTAGAGGATGAGTGGGGCTATGATTGTATGTCACAGTTAACTAGAAGTGCAGTGACTACTGGCAACTGTATCTTGTTGTCCAGACTTTTCTCTGTCATTTCAAAGCAGACAGCAGTGGGACCATTTATGCTAAAATAAGATAATTACATGTTTCAAGTTTTCTACAGATAATGAAAAGTACAAGGTGGGAGAGATCGACCCAACTAGGTGTGCTGTCACACTCACGGGACGAACCACCAACAATGTAAGCGACCCTAGCACGGTAATTGGAACATGGGCAAGAAGTGGGCTCTATTATTACTGTGGGGAAAATACTCGTGTTCCTATGGGAACAGTAGGGACATGTGCGATGGTGCGATTGGGAGCTCCGCTCATGCTTATTGGAAATCAGGTAAAGGCTATTCCACAACATAACACGTGAACTTTAGCTGGCATACGTAAGAGATACATTTTGGCCAAAAGAGGGACCCAGGGTACCCATGGATATGATCCTCGTTTGAACTCGCCGACCTGGATAGACTCCATAGGAGTGCCCAGGGGAGTTCCTAATGAGTACAAGCTGGTAAGTCAGGTAGCTGCAGGATTGGAGAGTATATTTCTTTGGGTAACGCCTAATAGAAATGTTGGCCGCATTATGTTCATTACCACCTGCTGAGACTCTCTAACCAAACCAGGGACGCGATGATGGGGTTCGCAGAACAATTGGGTCCGAGTTCACTGACGGGAGAGCAAAATCGAATTGTCTAAAACCATGCATGAGCACTCAGGTATCGAAAATCTGCTGGCGTCCTGGATGACATCTGTGTTTGGACAATGGAAAGGTGTGGCTATGTCAGTGATGTTTTCTTTGACTGTATTTTTGGGAATACTGGTCATCGCTAGTTGTTGTATCATTCCTTGTGTCAGAGGATTGTTGGTAAAGATAATGGCAAGGGTTGCGAACCCTGGCTGGGTTGAGGGCATCTATTAGATGAACTAAGAACCCATAGAGTGGGGCAGGGAGTGATACAACATAAGGTGTGGTGACATTCCTTGTCGGAATGTCAGAAGAGGGAATGTGGGGATTCAGAAATTCTTTTATTCCTACTATATAATCTGCATTATTATGATTGCATTAAGAACATGTTTTACAGCATTGTTTATCAGTAATATTGTTTACAGGGTTCATATTGCATTGAATATGTTTGTCATCACATTCATTCTATTCACAGGTTTAGTTCATTTTATACACATTGCATATCTGTGCTTGTTTAGAGTTGATGTTCTATCCAAGAGGGTTTTAAGCTTCACTGGTGAGAGTGTCCAGGTGATACATGTTGAGGGAAGATGAGAACATAGCAGGTTAATTGCATGCATGCTTACAATACACATAAATCTAGTAGCAGGCCTGAGCGAGGGCCCAAGTGTCTTCTGCTTCTTATTTGAGACCTGCGCCAATTCAGTCTACTTAGTGATTGATGACGAGGGTCCATTCCACTAGATTTCCACTAGAGAGGGACCCAGGAAAGGAGCAGAGACCACTTAAGCATGAAGTGTTTTCAAGTGGGAGCTGGCGTTTTATTACTGGACCACCTAGATGACATGAGGTTATTGTCTGATTTGCTGAGTCAGGGGACGGCTAGAGAGGGTCAGAGCGAAGGCAGTGGACCTGGCAATGGCGGTTTCGGGGCCCATGATGCCATTAATGGATCCAGAGGTGACAGAGTGGGTTGAAGAGTGACTCAACGGAGTGTGGTGACCCTGTTTGTGAACAGGGTCAAAAGAGGGAGTGTGGAATAAGGAATATTTTACTGCTACTTATACTTATTATTGGCATTATCATTGTATTAATTAACATTGCATTAAACCACATAACAAGCATTTGTAATAATACATATAATCAAGAAGCAGGCTTGAGTGAAGGCCTGAATGGATTCAGCTTCTTGTTGCATTTGAGTTTGCCTAGCAACAGGTGACAAAGGAGGACAAGTCCATGGGGACCTCAAAGGCCTGAGATCATCATCATATCTGGAAGAGGATGCCAGAAAGGGGAACTTCTGTGTCTGCATTTATCTCTTAGAATAGATCATTATCTGTAGAAGAGGCAAATAATGTTCTTAAGATGCAAATTATGTGCTTGTAAACGCATGAGGGGGCGTCATAATACCCTGATGTTATAAAAGCAATCTGAAGTGTATTTTTGGGTGGGGATTTACAACTGATGGTTTCCAGTGTACGTCTCCCCACGCTGCGTGTATTCATTAAAATCAATTGTTTGATCGACCTCTTCTGGACCATCATTGTTTTACTCTCGTCCTCAATTTCGGACCCGTAACACTGTCTATGCACACGTCAAAATAAAAGCCTTCCTGTCTATCCAGATGTCAAAATAAAAGATTCACACTTGTGTATAACAATAGAAATACACTTTACACTTATTTGTCTCATTAGCATATGAACATATTGAAAACAGAACACATTGCTTTCTTGGTTTGGTTTGCTTTCTTGGTTAGAGTTCCTCACAAATGTCCAAATTATTCTTCTAATGAGGCTATCAATCATTTTTTCAGTCAGTTCTTTTGGAAGAATGCATCGCCCTTTGCCATCGTTACTTTTCTTTGAATTCTTCAAATGCACCTGAACTCCAGCTGGTATTTTTATTGGATTTTGGAGCTATTTATGGTCATCAGTTCATTCCTGCAAACCTATGAACCTGTACAACAATGAGAGCTGCATTGCTGGCTAATTCCAAAAGCGTGATTCTGTTCATCTGGATGCTTTCAGTGGGAGAAACATTTGCTCACTGATCCAGGGGACTTCTTCAGTCTCAGCTGACTGCATGTTTCCAACCTTATAAACAGCACATTTGCACAATGACTGAAACTAGCAGCAGTGCCACCTGATATATATGATACTAATATAATACATATACATATATAATCCATACTAATGATGAAGGAACTGAGCTCACAGTCCATTTTTCATTCAGTGAACTACTCAGTTTATTTTGGCCTCAGAAATGCTCACTCTGTTTGTACATCACTGTCAGCAATAGACTCATTCTGCTTTGTGGACATAAACACATGTGACTTCACTTCCTCTTTGTTTTTGATGCAGCGTTTTATAAAATTAGAGCTGCATGAAAAACAATGAAACAGCTTCTAAAAGTTTGACATCAGAGCTTTGTGATAGTTTTCATGTTTCACTCAAACTAAAGTGATACACAACATATGCAGTGCTATACACACATATTCACATGTTTCTAAGAGTTTGAGAATCAAGCTGTTACTAACATCCTGCACCATGTTCTTGTTCAACATGGGAAAAACACGAGACGAGTTTCACACATGCATTATGATCCCTCAATACAATCAGATTCTGCTTAGAACTGCATTCAAGACTATTGAGCCAATATTTTCAGCTTATATGGCTGAAACATTTTCAAATGAGGAGCTTCCAAAAATGAGTGAAACAGTAAGAGCATGTGGAGAGTTTTGAAACATCCCATTAAGAAAGAGAAATCCAACATTTGGATTCATTTTAATGAGCTTAGACTTGTTGAAAATGCAGAGGAGCTGGTTGTGAACTGTGCTTCAGAGAAAAATAACATACTGAGATTCACTGTGAAGCTTTGAGTGGAAAAAGACAGATAAACAACATGTGGATACTGGCATAATGGGAGCGTCCATCTTTAAAGGACTGAAGAGGAAGAAGTTTACAAGGAATCATTTAGAACAGTTTCAAACATTAACTGATTGAATCCATGAATCTGAAAATGTGTTTCTGAGTGAAAGAGAAAGATATGTGGGCGATTGTGGCTCAAGAGTTGGGAGTTCGCCTTGTAATCGGAAGATTGCCGGTTCGATCCTCGGCTCGGACAGTCTCGGTCGTTGTGTCCTTGGGAAAGACACTTCACCCATTGCCTACTGGTGGTGGTCAGAGGGCCCGGTGGCGCCAGTGTCCGGCAGCCTCGCCTCTGTCAGTGCGCCCCAGGGTGGCTGTGGCTACAATGTAGCTTGCCATCACCAGTGTGTGAATGTGTGCGTGAATGGGTGGATGACTGGATGTGTAAAGCGCTTTGGGGTCCTTAGGGACTAGTAAAGCGCTGTACAAAAACAGGCCATTTACCATGTACAGACTGAACTATCTGTTCAACAGTCAGAGTGTTTCTCTAACAGGAGGAAACTCTTTACACTCCACTCAGCACAGGGACACTGAGGAACCAAAATCAACTCTAAATCCAGGATAAAGAGTTTGAGTGAATGTGGTGTTGAAGGTGTGGAGGTGGATCAGAGTGTCAGAGGAGACTCTGTAGAAGGACAGAGTGCCAGCAGGACAGTCCACATACACTGCTACTCTGTTAGAGACAGAGGAGGAGGAGGAGATGGACGTGTATCTGTTATTGTGAAAGATATAAAGAGGACCATCATCAGAGCAGCTCAGTCTCCATGACTGATCATTCCCTCCAAACAAACAGTTGTTACTGCCTCCTTTTCTTCCGATTCTTCCGTAACTCATTGATATAATAACATTTCCTCTCCACTCGACCTCCCAGTAACAGCGACCAGTCAGACCATTTCTACACAGAAGCTGATTCCAGTAATCAAATCTGTCTGGATGATCAGGATATGACTGAACCTCCTCCACATGTGTCACCTTCCTGTTGTTGTCAGACAGTTGGAGCTTTGTGTTCACTGTGTTTGTGTCGATTGTGAGTTGACAGGAATCTGATGGAGAGAACAAACACAATCCAGCTGCAGTTATTGATCCATCATCTGTTCATTGATTGACACTTTAATGATGACTCCTGACATGATGAAGATGGTTGAATGTGTGCTGCTTTGTTTGCATGAATCACATTAAAACACACTTACACTTCCTCAGACCTGGTCTCAACCATCGGACTCCAGCAGGCTCCACCCTGAAAGGAGGAGGGGGGTCAGAGCAGCACAGTCAGCATGCACACATGGACATTACATGGCTCTCATACACACACTGTTACACACTGATAAAGGAACAGTCCAACATTTTCACAAATACACTTCAATCCATACATGGATCAAACTGCTGATGATTTTGGACTGATCCTGGATCTGTTCTTTAAAGCAGTTGATGGATTAATAGTCAGAGCAATAAATCCATAAAATTAAAGCATGGCTCCACCAGTCTAATGAATAGGATATTGTTAATATGACAATAAATGTAGTTATCTGTGAATGCCTAAATAGTTTTCTAGCCTGCCCAGAGAAATTGGCCAATGGTAGTATGTCTGTAGATGTAATGAGACACATGCTCTTGCAACCATGATACATCTTGCTGCCATGTAGACAATAATTGATATTAGGTCTAACAGTGATGTGGGGAAAAGGGAAAGAAGAGCCTAAATTTAGATCAACATGCATTAGAGAGTGTATCTGTTCACATGAAGTCCATATCAATACAGAATAAAGAGACCCCTTACTATTGAGTAAAAATAAACAGGCCAAGAATGTAAGGATATAATATCTCCAGAAATGTGAAGCTAAGTGACTCAGGTTTTTACTCATTAAGTATTTGGGCATCAGGCACAGACCCAGTCACATTGTTTAATGTAGCAAGAACTTTGATGCCAATGACTGGTACAGCCTCTACATCTGCAAAGTAGTAGAGTAGTAACGACTCTAAACATAACATCACTGAAGAGGCATTAGAAATGGAAATAGGTTTCAGAGACAAAAATTAATGTGTTGTACTGTCTCCCAAACTTTTCCAGGCTCATTTCTCAGGCTGAAAAAGTACAGGCTCAGAAATGTACTTAAAGAGAGTAAAAAGTAGCTCCAAAGGACGTTTCTACCAGCTATTTTGTGGAAAGCTATGTTAACCACATGTCATATTAATGTAAATATATATTTGTACATGAGAATACAACTGTTATTCAAATCTACATTCAAATTCCAATGACGTCCTCAGCTTGAATCTGTTATGTGGGACACATGCAATGAAAGACAGAGAGTGAATTTGCCCCCACACCTAAACAGGAAAATGAGAACAGTCAGGGGCTAAAGTGAGATCTGGTGAACAGTCTATCAGGTGTCACTGAGCAGTCCTTACCTTTAAATATAACCTCTATTTTTCCTCCCCAGTCTACCTTATAATCCTTCTCCATCTCTGAGTAAAATTAGCTCTCTTTCTTTTCTCTCCCTGAGAAATACAGCAGCTGGCCCTTTAGCTAGCAACACACTGTGCGATAAACTGCACACAGTTTGTGTCATGGTGAGCTGTGTGGCTGGCAGTGGTTGGACCCAAACGCAGGACTCTGAGGCGGAGTATTAAACTTAAAGGCGGTAGTTTATTTCACTGGTAGAAGACACTTTTTAAAAACACAATACATGAGTATTAGAAACAAAACCAAAAACTCAAACTAGGCAACATGATCTAAATTAGGAGTTCATGACGAGGCAAGGCATAAGCCGACAAAACATGGCCAGTGAGGAACACACAACTAATGCAGAGGACGCGATACTGACAGTGAGAAACACAGGGCTTTAATACACTGAGGGAAAAATGAGGGAATGAGACACAGGAGGAGAGCACAGATAAACCTAATTGATAGACGAGACAGGGAGGAAGCAAAACTGAATACACTGACATAAGAAACGGACCTTCAAAGTAAAACAGGAAATATGACATGCATGCACAGACACGGGCCTAATACTATGACATCACAGACATGGCAACAGAGGGAACACAGCTGGGCCTAACGGGACAGAAAGAGACAAGGGGAAGCAAAACTAGAAATACTGCATGCAGGACTGGAATGATCAGAATAACACATGAATATATCGCCACCAAAAAGGAAGAATACCTCAATACATTAACAAAAACAAGGATGCAATATGATAATTTATGCACCAGCAGAGCGGAAGCAGCCATGGCCAGAACTAGATATCACTACTACGAATTTGGAAACAAAACAAGTAAACTACTGGCCTGGCATATTAAGAAAGAAACATCTGACAAATTTATACGGACAATATTAACGGAAGATGGTAAACTTCTTGACGAATCAGCACCCATAACTGCCGAGTTTAAATGGTTCTATGAAGATTTGTATAAATCTAAGCAAGGGGTTGACAGTACTGCTGCAAAAAGATTTATAGATGAATAACCCTTCCCAAATTACATAATGAGGACAAAGAACTGCTTGATGCAGATATATCTGAGATGGAGGTACTTCGAGCCCTCAAGTGTTTACAAAATAATAAGACCCCTGGACCAGATGGATTCTCAGTTGATTAGTATAAGGCTTTCTCAAATAAATTACTGACACCACTCACAAATATGATTAAAGAAGCTTTAGAAAATAATAAATTACCAGATTCATTGGAAATCGCAACAATCACATTACTCCCAAAACCGGGCAAGGACAAACAGAGATGCGACTCTTACAGACCCCTCAGCCTCTTAAATGCAGATTATAAAATATTATCCAAAATAGTTGCACTCAGATTGGAAGACATTATGCCTAAGATAATACACGCTGACCAAACAGGCTTCATTAAAAACAGGCACGGAGCAGATAATGTGCGACGTTTGCTCCATATATTGAATACTGCTCAAAAAAATCAAGACCCCCTACTAATAATCTCTATGGATGCTAATAAAGCATTTGACAGGATTGAGCCAAACTTTCTATTTCGGGCGTTGGAAGCAATGGGCTTTGGACAGAAGTTCACCCGCTATGTTAGGATACTTTTTAATGCCCCCAGAGCCAATATCATAACAAATGATGTGCTCTCAGGCACTTTCTCTTTAACCAGAGACTGCAGACAAGGTTGTCCAAGCTCTCCCTTGCTCTTCGCGATTGCGATCGAACCACTAGCCGCTGCCATTCGTACTAGTGCCTCCATATCTGGAATCTAATTTGGTACAAGTGAACATAAACTTTCTCTATGCGCAGATGACCTCCTACTATACATAACGGACCCACTTAAATCAATTATTTCCTTCATGAAGTGTCTCAAATACAGTGCAGCCTCAGGATACAAGTTAAACTGTACCAAAAGTGAGATTATGACATTAAATATACAAGATAGCCATATTAGAGCTCTTACTGACCCATTACAGTGGTGTAATAATGGCTTCGCGTATTTGGGTATACAAATTGGTAAATCCGAGGATCAAATATTCAAGCTAAATTATATCAAACTGTTAGAGCAAACCAAACTTAATATTCAGAGATGGATGGATTTCCCATTATCCCTCATAGGCAGAATTAATGTTATTAAAATGAACACTTTGCCGAAGTTCATTTACTTATTTCAATGTCTCCCTACAAATGTTCCCAAAAGTTTCTTCAAAGAGCTTAATAAAATTATAACTTCTTTTATATGGCAAAAGAAAAATCCAAGAGCCAAACTCACCTCTCTGCAGGCCCCATATTCAAGGGGAGGACTTAATTTACTAAACTTTAGGAACTATTATCTTGCCTCCCAGTACCAATCAAATTGGATCTGGCTACATGCAGAGAGGAGTGAGGTTAGATGGGTTCCAATAGAACAACATGAGGAGAACCCCATACCATTAAAAGATGTTCCATTTTTAGGTACAAAAAAATATCTATCCAAGCTTACAAACAATTTGATAATATTTAACACCTTCAGCGCCCGGCAAGAATCTCACTCGCTTCTGAAAATAAATATCTCTTTTCTTAGAAGGACACCCCTATGGGGCAACCATGACGTCTCTCATCATATTGCCGACCCAATATTGCGGGAATGGAAGGACAGAAATATTCGAACTGCTGCTGATTTATACAATAATGATACATTTATTGACGTTCAACAACTAAAGGAAAAATTCAAACTTCCAGGACAAAGTTTCTTCAAATTTCTACAAATAAGAGAGTGTTATGTGAAGGCTGTGTGCAGGCAGGAATGGTAGTAGGAGGACCCAATGTGCAGACACTCGGAGGCGAAACGTGAACTCAAAACAGCTTTAACGCTGAACTCAAAAGGGTAACAAAACAAGGAATACAAAATACACTTACACAGACAGAACACACAGCTAGATAAGGGTAGATCGCTACACGGACACAGAGAAACACAGGGCTTAAATACACAGAGGGAGCAATCAGGGAATGAGTAACAGGAGGGAAACACAGCTGGGGCAAATCAGGCCTAACGAGACAAAGGAAGCACAACCAGACGCATTTACATGAGACACGGACTTTCAAAGTAAAACAGGAAACATAACACAGACTGAACTTACAGACACAGACTCACAGACAGGCACTACAGAGGGAACAGAGACGTGGGACCAGGGCAGACACAGACACTGGCTGGACACGGGGATATAGCAACTAAGGATTACACAGAGACATAAACCATAAGACAGAACTCTAACAAAGAAACCAAAGACTAGAAATGATAAATAACATAATAAACTCAAAACCCTGGGTCAACGACCCAGGCATCCTAACAGAGAGTGGGTCAAAGAGAAATCCAAAGGGACATTCCGCAAGATACCAAAAGAAACTCCTCTTGAAACCCATCTTTGCACCAAACCATGGAAGTCAATAAAAGGAATAGCATCTTCTATATATGCCATTATCAATGAAAAGTTACCTGATCACAACAAAGCGTCCATAAAAAGATAATGGGAGACAGACCTGGGCTATGTCTATGAAGAGGTAGAATGGTACCACTTATTGGAACAGGCACAGACCATGTTAATTTCTACAAAACACAGGCAAATGCAATTTAACATACTTCATAGGATATATTATGTCCTTGTCTAGTCTCCTGTCTTTTTTTGTATTACTTTCCCTGGAACACTCTCTCACGGACTGTGTCTAAAACCTAAAAGAGAATTATGGATTTGATCAACTGGTCTCTGAATGCTATTGACACCCTTTAACGAAAGTCTGGGCTCGGGAGAACCCGAGTGCCCTGGAGGGACTTTCCCTGCCGGATACACGATGGATGGGTGGCGGGACTGTCGATCGAGGACGCTGAAGATATCTACCTATTCGGAACCATGATAACAGGGTTCTTGCTGATCAGAGCTGGCTTGGCCCTGGCTTATCGGAGAATTAAGAGAGCGGAACCGGCTGTTCAAACCCCCACAAGGCTGCCCGCTGGGATTGGAACGACAGGTGTGACTTCTCAGAATGGGCTCACTGAAGGCAGCATGGTTAAGAGCTTGGAGACGCTTACGACTGCAGTGAATGCTCAGAATAACACCTCTGAGCGTATGTATGTTGGATTACATCAGGAAAGAATCCACTCAGAACAAGATCTCTGGGCGGAAGCGGGATTACATCTCGGATTAGTTGGCTGCGGTCGTGAAGTCTCAGAATCTGCTATGTGAGCAAAAGAGTGACAAGACCACGGAAGTGACGGCTAATAATATCATGGAGAAACTCGCAGCTATTAACGGGAGATTGAGAGACCAGTGTCGGAGTGTTAAAAACAGCTTGAAATTCTCATGAGTTGTTTGCAAAAGAAAATCACCATCATAATGCGGCTACCCCTTCGGCGCCAGCTGTGGACTCAAGGCTGGAGCTGAACTCTGTTCTGGGAGGCCCTCTGGACCCAGTGGAGGTGGTGAGTGACAGGAGAATGGTGGCTAAGCTGTCATCCCTGATGGACAACATCTCCCACCCCATGCATGAGACTGTGACAGCACTGAGCAGCTCCTTCAGTGGGAGACTGCGGCACCCACGGTGTGGGACGGAGAGATTTCGCAGGTCTTTCCTCCCCACTGCTGTCAGACTCCACAACAAAGACTTTAACTGATCAAACACACAAACCCACACATGTGCAATAAGACTGCTATATGTGCAATTCTTCTTCTGACGAAGTTGTGTTTTTGTATTTTCCTACTCAGTTGTATATAGTATTTGTATTTCTGTTTTATTCTATTGTATATATTATTCTATTCTATTTTATTCTATTGTATATAGTATTTTATTTTATTTTATTTTATTGCATTCCAGTGTTTTCTAATTTCTGCTACATAACTTTGCACTTTTGCTGTAACAAAACAAATTTCCCACCTGTGGGACTAATAAAGGCCATCTTATCTTATCTTATCTTATCTTATCTTAAAACTCCCTGATAATGACTGTGTTGAGTCTGTTCCTTCCCATTCCCTACAAGGCCACCTGGGTTGGCTAGAAGACTGCTTACTTAGCCTGGCAGGGCGAAGGACACTGTCTCAGCTGAACTATGGACACGCACACACATACATATACTGATACTGATAAGCACTCACTGACGCATCACCCTCCCTATCCAACGCCACCTCCAACGCTTACCTCCCCCATGATGTGGACATCGGGTCAGCTGGAGGCGCAGTCGAAGATTGCAGCGGTCCCAGATCAGATGTACACACTGGAACACTTTCCCATGTTGCTTGTCTGTGTTTATTGTGTTATGGTGTGTTGATATCTGTGCATTCCTGTATTATCCTTTTGTGTTACACTTTTCGATGTTTTTTTTCCTCACTACCTGGCCTGACCTGTCTCCCCAATGTGATGTTTGTATTGTATGTACGGTCGGCAAGGTCTGTAATCTCGGTTGTGGGCAAAAGACCTGCAACTGACAAATAAAGGCTATCTCATCTCATCATCTCATATTACACCCCTTACAGGCTACATAAAATTGATAGTAATTATTCCCCCAGATGCTTGAGCTGTAAGGTGACAGATGGCGATCTCCTACACATGCTGTGGAATTGCCCAGTGATAGAAGAATTTTGGAGACGGGCCATTGAAATAATCTCGAGGGTAATGGGGATCCAAATTGAACTGGACCCAAAACTATGGATTATAGGTGACACAGGTTCTATCAATGTGAATTACCATAAGAAATATTTTATTTTACTTGCGAGTACAGCAGTGAAAAAATGTATTATGCTACATTGGAAATCTGAAAATTCTCCAACATTGAGACACTGGATTAATGAGCTAGTGTCCTACTGCACACCTGAGAAGATATCATATAGTGTAAAAGGGAATGGGAGGCATCTCTTTCCAAGATGGTGCCACAGTAGGCAGCCTGTTTCCTCAGCTCCCAGCTTTTTCCTTTCCTTTCTGCTTTTTCTTGTGCTTTAAGCTTTTTTTTACCCGACACTCTTGGTTGTGTTTTATTTGTTGTGCAACGGGACATGGACCCACAATTTTTTGTGAGAGTAGTAGCATGTCTTCTACTCTTTTGGGGAATTTTTACCACTAAATACCACTACAGCAATATCCTAGAATATCTGTTCAACCTGAGCCTGACACTGAGGAAAGTACCACAGCTGTGGAAGACATCCTGTGTGGTACCGGTACCAAAGACCTCCCATCCCAAGGACCTCAGCAGCTACAGGCCGGTAGCCCTCACTTCGCATCTGATGAAGACCCTCGAGAGGTTGGTTCTAAACCATCTGCACCCCCTGGTAAGGTCTTCATTGGATCCACTACAGTTTGCTTACCAGCCTGGCATTGGGGTGGAGGACGCCATCATCTACCTCCTGCACCGAGCTCTGACTCACCTGGAGAAGCCTGGAAGCACTGTGAGGATCATGTTCTTTGATTTCTCCAGTGCTTTCAACACCATCCAGCCACGACTTCTGAGAGACAAGCTGGAGCTATCGGGACTGGACCATGTCCTGATTCGGGATATTGAGAACCAAACCAAAATACCAGAGGCCCAGAAGGATGCAATCAAACAGATGAGTTTATTGAACACACGCGTGGGAAGAAGCACACAGCATCACATCTGCGGGGTTCTTTTCCCCCAAAATACACAGAGAAAGGTTTTTATAACGTCGGGGTTTGACGCCCCCCTCTTGCGTTCTATAACATATTTTTGTATTTCTAAGAACATCATTTGCCTCTTGTACAGACAATAATCAATTTTTAGAGCTAAAGTCAGACACAGAAGTTCCTCTTTCTAGCATCTTCTTTCCAAATATGGTGATGATCTCAGACCCTGGAGATCCCCGTAGACTTGTCCTCCTGTTGACCCATCTCCTATCATCTGTTACTAAGCAAACTCAAATGCAACAGGTTGCACAAGAAGCTGAATACGTTCAGGCCTTCACTCAAGCCTATTTCTAGATTATATGTACTATATGTGTTCTGTAAGCGTGTATGCAGTTTTAACCTTAATGCAATGTGTGTATACAATTATTATGGCTGCTCCTGTAATAAAAGGTTAATGTGAGGCCAACAAGTTTTAATGAACATCTTAATGCAGTATCAATGCTGTAGATTATATTGTTAATGATGCAGGATATATTATAGCGGTAAAATAATTTCTTCAATTCCAAAACCACCACATATCCCAGTGGATACTGGACTACCTCACAGAACGTCCACAGTATGTGAGGTCACAGGGCTGTGTCTCTGACACGCTGGTCTGCAGTACGGGGGCCCCACAGGGAACTGTGCTGGCACTGTTCCTCTTCACCCTCTACACTGCAGACTTCTCCATCAACTCCCCACGCTGCCACCTACAGAAGTTCTCTGACGACTCTGCCATAGTCGGCCTCATCACGGGTGAGGACGACTCAGAGTACAGACAGTGGACTCTGGACTTTGTGGACTGGTGTCAGCAGAACCACCTGCTGATCAACGCCGGGAAAACCAAGGAGTTGGTGGTGGACTTCCGGAGACGCAGACCCACCACACTGACACCGGTGAACATCCAGGGAGTGGACACTGAGATAGTGGACTCGTATAGGTACCTGGGTGTTCATCTGAATAATAAACTGGACTGGAGCCACAACACTGATGCTCTTTACAGGAAGGGTCAGAGCAGACTCTACCTGCTGAGGCGGCTGAGGTCATTTGGAGTACAGGGAGCGCTTCTAAAGACCTTCTATGACTCTGTGGTGGCATCTGTCATTTTTTACAGTGTGGTATGTTGGAACAGCGGTTTATCGGCAGCTGAGAGGAAGAGGTTGGACAAACTCATCAGGAAGGCCAGCTCTGTTCTGGGATGCACCCTGGACCCCGTGCAGGTGGTGGGAGACAGAAGGACTCTGGCCAAAATACAGTGGCTTGCAAAAGTATTCGGCCCCCTTGAACTTTTCCACATTTTGTCGCATTACAGCCACAAACATGAATCAATTTTATTGGAATTCCACGTGAAAGACCAATACAAAGTGGTGTACACATGAGAAGTGGAAGGAAAATCATACATGATTCCAAACATTTTTTACAAATAAATAACTGCAAAGTGGGGTGTGCGTAATTATTCAGCCCCCTGAGTCAATACTTTGTAGAACCACCTTTTGCTGCAATTACAGCTGCCAGTCTTTTAGGGTATGTCTCTACCAGCTTTGCACATCTACAGACTGAAATTCTTGCCCATTCTGCTTTGCAAAACAGCTCCAGCTCAGTCAGATTAGATGGACAGCGTTTGTGAACAGCAGTTTTCAGATCTTGCCACAGATTCTCGATTGGATTTAGATCTGGACTTTGACTGGGCCATTCTAACACATGGATATGTTTTGTTTTAAACCATTCCATTGTTGCCCTGGCTTTATGTTTAGGGTCGTTGTCCTGCTGGAAGGTGAACCCCCGCCCCAGTCTCAAGTCTTTTGCAGACTCCTAGAGGTTTTCTTCCAAGATTGCCCTGTATTTGGCTCCATCCATCTTCCCATCAACTCTGACCAGCTTCCCTGTCCCAGCTGAAGAGAAGCACCCCCAGAGCATGATGCTGCCACCACCATATTTGACAGTGGGGATGGTGTGTTCAGAGTGATGTGCAGTGTTAGTTTCCCGCCACACATAGCGTTTTGCATTTTGGCCAGAAAGTTCCATTTTGGTCTCATCTGACCAGAGCACCTTCTTCCACATGTTTGCTGTGTCCCCCACATGGCTTGTGGCAAACTGCAAACGGGACTTCTTATGGTTTTCTGTTAACAATGGCTTTCTTCTTGCCACTCTTCCATAAAGGCCAACTTTGTGCAGTGCACGACTAATAGTTGTCCTATGGACAGATTCCCCCACCTGAGCTGTAGATCTCTGCAGCTCGTCCAGAGTCACCATGGGCCTCTTGGCTGCATTTCTGATCAGCGCTCTCCTTGTTCGGCCTGTGAGTTTAGGTGGACGGCCTTGTCTTGGTAGGTTTACAGTTGTGCCATACTCCTTCCATTTCTGAATGATCGCTTGAACAGTGCTCCGTGGGATGTTCAAGGCTTGGGAAATCTTTTTGTAGCCTAAGCCTGCTTTAAATTTCTCAATAACTTTATCCCTGACCTGTCTGGTGTGTTCTTTTGACTTCATGGTATTGTTGCTCCCAATATTCTCTGAGACAACCTCTGAGGCCGTCACAGGGCAGTTGTGGAGCTGTTTTGCAAAGAAGAATGGGCAAGGATTTCAGTCTGTAGATGTGCAAAGCTGGTAGAGACATACTCTAAAAGACTGGCAGCTGTAATTGCAGCAAAAGGTGGTTCTACAAAGTATTGACTCAGGGGGCTGAATAATTACGCACACCCCACTTTTCAGTTATTTATTTGTAAAAAATGTTTGGAATCATGTATGATTTCCGTTCCACTTTTCACATGTACACCACTTTGTATTGGTCTTTCACGTGGAATTCAAATAAAATGGATTCATGTTTGTGGCTGTAATGTGACAAAATGTGGAAAAGTTCAAGGGGGCCGAATACTTTTGAAAGCCACTGTAACATCTCTGATGGACAGAGTCTCCCACCCCATGCATGTAAATGTTGCTGAACTGCAGAGCTCCTTCAGTGACAGACTGCTGCATCCTAGATGCATGAAGGAGAGTTTCCGCAGGTCCTTCCTTCCTGCAGCTGTCAGACTGTACAATCAGAACTGCTCCCAACAAACATAATGTTTACATCTGCGCTGTAACTGCAAAAGTTAACCAACCGATTCGCACTACAACCTGGTTTCCCTCTTATCTGTAGTTATTTATATTTAATTTAATAACTGTACAGTACTCTGTATATAGTAACCACTGTCCTTAATGTAAATATGTAAGAAAATTGTTTATGTTTCTGTTCTGTGTCCTGTGTACTGTTTGTTTGTATATGTGTCTTTCTGGCTGCTGTTACAACCAAATTTCCCCTTGTGGGACAATTAAAGGATTATTCTACTCTATTCTATTCTACTTCTGGAGAATCTGTAAGCCAAGCCATTGTTTACAGTAGGGAGCAGCTACTAGCACTGGGCAACAGGAAAGTACTCCCTGAGGAGCGACCCAAAATTCCGAAGGAATTACGACGTCGGAGGAGGGGATGCAGGGCTGGAGTGAAGTACCAGGAAACAAGGAGACGGTACAAACCAAGCATTCCATCCATTCTCATGGGTAATGTAAGATCTTTACCCAACAAGATGAAAGAGGTAATTGCGCTAACCAGACTGCAGTGGGAGTACAAGCAGAGCAGCCTCCTCCTGTTCACTGAGACATGTCTCACGGACCACACACCGGACTCTGTCATAACTCTGGATGGCTTTCAACTGGTTAGAGCGGACCGGAATGCAATGGAGAGTGGTAAGAGGAGAGGTGGGGGACTAGCAATGTATGTCAATGAGAGATGGTGTAACCTGGGACACAGCACTGTGAAGGAACAGAGCTGTGCCAAAGACAATGAACTGTTGGCAGTTAGCGTCCGGCCATACCACCTGGCGAGGGAATTTTGACACGTTATTGTGCTGACTGTTTACATCCCACCCTCGGGCGACGCTACAGCAGCCTGTGAGTACATTCACTCCACCGTCTCTAAGCTACAGATGGAACATCCGCAGTCCCTCATTATTATCTCTGGGGACTTCAATCATGCCTCACTATCTGTCACTCTCCCTAACTTCTCCCAGTATGTTGACTGCCATACAAGGGACAGCAAAACCCTGGATCTATTGTTTGCCAACACAAAGCAGGCTTACAGTGCATCACCCCTCCCCCCGCTTGGCCACTCAGACCACAACCTGGTCCTTCTCCACCCCACGTACACACCTATGGTGAAGAGGAACCCCCCCACGAAGAAGGTGATAAGGGTGTGGTCTGAGGAATGCACTGAGGCCCTAAGAGACTGGCAGGAACTCTGCAAGCCTCACGGTGAGGACATCGACGCCCTCACCCACTGAATCACGGACTACATTAGTTTCTGTGTTGAGAACACTGTGCCTACCAAGAAGATACAGTGTTTCTCAAACAATAAACCGTGGGTCACCCCAGAACTGAAGGCCCTGCTGAATAAGAAGAAGATGGCTTTCTGGTCGGTAGACAAGGGGAAACTTAAGAAAGTCCAAAAGGATCTTAAATACAATATCCGAGAAGGCAAGGAGTGCTTCAGGAGGAAGATGAAAAACCAACTCCAACAGAAAAACATCAGAGAAGTTTGGAGGAACATGAAAAAAATCTCTGGACACTTCCAGGACAATGGAGGAGCCACAGTGTCTGCTGGCTGGGGGTGGGCTAACGACTTGAATCTGTTTTTTAACAGATTTGACAATGGCCCACTTATCACCTCTCCCACCCCCCAGGTTCATTCAACCCCCCTCCAGTTGCAATGCCATTGTCACCTGAGCTCTCCTCTCACCACAACCCTGCTTCACCCCTATCCACACATCTGCCCACAACAGAGCAAGTCCCACCCCCCACTCCTGCCCAGCCTCACATCTACTTCTCAGCTGATCAGGTGAGAAATCAACTCAAGAGGACGAAGGCAAGGAAGGCAGCAGGTCCGGATGGAATCTGCTCCAGACTGCTCAGGGACTGTGCAGACCAGCTCTGTCAGGTGGCCCTGTACATCTTCAATCTGAGCCTGAGCCTGGAGAGGGTTCCTGAACTGTGGAAGACTTCCTGTGTGGTTCCGGTGCCAAAAATCGCACACCCCAGGGAGCCCAACCACTTCAGGCCTGTTGCCTTGACTTCTCATCTGATGAAGACCATGGAAAGGCTCATCCTGCACCACCTTCGGCCACTGGTGGGCTCAGTGATGGACCCCCTGCAGTTCTGTTATAATTCGGACGATTGCCATCTACAGAAGTTCTCAGATGATACAGCCATCATTGGATGCGTATCAGACGGGAATGATCAGGAATACAGGGGGTCATCAGTGACTTTGTTGGCTGGTGTGAGACCAACGTACTCCAAATCAACGCTGGCAAGACAAAGGAGATGATCATAGACTTCAGGAGGAAGTCACCCCCTACAACACCGGTGAACATCCAAGGGAAAGACATTGAGATAGTGGACTCTTATATATCTCATATAGTCATGTGTCCTTTAAAAGTTCACCCGGAATGTACTTTTTGAAGTTTTCGCTAGTGAATTATCAGAAAATGGATAAAATGTTAAGAGAACCAATGCTTCTTTCGGTTCCTCTGTCACAGAGGCATTGAACTGGGAAAACTTGCTGTTGAAACAATTAAACATACCATGATGTAGGTCAGTATTATTATTTATTTATTTTATAATTATTATCATTATTATTATTATTATTATTTGTCATGGTCCTTCAGTCCTCTCTGTGCTGGCCTACAATTTTCTCTCTCTCCTGTGTGTGTGTAGGTTTTTGTTCAGGGAAGGACTCATCCTGCTATCCCACCTGTGATAGTAACTCTCAGCATGTGTAGGTTTGATGTCTGCTCTATGTATGAAACACATATAAAAAAAAAATCAACAGTTTTAGTTCAAAGATGCTTTTACTTTTGAAACCAAAGAATTTACAGAAATGAACCCAAGTAAGTTTACAGTCAGTTATCAGTGTCTGGATTTGGATTCAGATACAGATGAAAAATGAAGAAAAATTTCAGCTTCTAGAAATTCCTCCACAGAACTGACACACAATTTTATATCAAACTAAATCAGCTGTTTACATTTTTATCATTATTGTCAGATTAAGTTTAACGTCTGTTATGGCACGTGTAGCAGAGCGAGTCGTGTAGAATTTAATACAGGACCCATGATGCGGACACTGCAGTGAAGTGAGTGGGCTTTATTGTAACTGGGCGACTTTAAAATAAAAGGCAAGGGCAGCGAGAAACAGAAATTAGAAATAATCTACACTGGGAGAACTAAGACTTAAATAACAAACCTGAACACGCGGGGTGACACCAGTGGAGGTAACACAAAGGACAACGTGCAGGGAAAACAGCGATGAAGAATGCAGGGAGATAACACAGACAATCCAGGAACAAGGACTAGATGACACACATTATAAATACACAGACAGAAACATGGGGGAAAGATGAACAGGTGGAAACACAAGTGGAACCAATTGGGCACAACGAGACAAGGAAGCAAAAGAGAATACACTAAGATGAGACGCAGACCTTTAAAGTAAAACAGGAAATACACAGATATGCATACTGGCGAGGAGGGGAACTACTAAATAACCGGGAATTAAGAAACACAAGAAACTCAAAACAGCATAACGAGGCTCTAAGATATAAACTAAAGACTAACAAAGGGAACTTTATGCATTAAACATAATACAAAATCACAGAGACACAAGAAAACACAAAACACTGGGTCGAGAGACCATGGCTACTGACATGTTAAGTGTTTAGTAAAAATAACCGCAACATTATCAAAGAAGTGAAAAAAGAGGATCTGTTGGATTTTGCTAAACTTAAGAGGAAAGACTCCAGTTAAAAGCAAACATGTGGGCCAGCAGTCACCAAAATAACAGACTGAACCCACACAGTCAGTGGAGCCAATAAAAGATAATGTAGTTTACTAAATTAGAAAATAGTTATTACCAAATGGAGGAGAAGCACTTTATGAAGACCTGATTTAAAGAAGGGACAAAGAGAAGAGAATCACTGACCATTTAGCTGGATTTATTTGAATCAAAGATAACAAGAAGGAGCAAATTATCTGAGTCAGTAGAATCAGAGTAGAAGTAGAAACAAATAAACACAAAACTAGAACCCAACGAGAGAGAGCGACAGCAAGAAACTGATTCCAACAGGTAATTTACTTCCTGTTTTACTTCTAAAAATGGCTAAGCTCCGCCCACACAGCACAATCTAAACAGGAAGTGTTGGAGCTGTCACATCTTTCACATGATGAAAATCAGATGGCCGCTGAAGGTGGTATGATGGTTGCCATTGTCAAATATCTTTGTATTAGGATAGAGACGTACGGACACCTGATCTCCAACCTCTAGAAGCAGTGAGGCTGCATTAGAGGAACTCACACCAAAACTAGCACCAGTGCTTGGATGTTCATATACAATACAAATGCGTTCTCCATTCTTGTACAACAAAGCACCCGCAGGAAGACCAGCATGTCCATATACTTTAAAGTGAAAGTGGTAGACTCCTCTCACTGGTGCAGTGAAAATACCTGTGGAACATTTATTTTTGTCATGTTAAATGGAAAATCAGCTGTTAGAACATCTGGAACATCAGACTGACATCAACATAGCTGAGAAGTTACATTCAGTGTTATTACCTGTGAATTGATTGTAGGCCTTTCCAATGTTTATGAACACATGTTTGAAGATCAGAATAATCTCTTCAGGAAAGGTTCCAGTTTCTCCTTCAACTTGATCCAGCTGAGAGGCTGAGAAAGCCACCTGTCTGACTGAGAGAGAGAAAAGTCATTATTTTAAATTTTCTGTTTCTGTCAGCCTTTACAGCTCAACTGCATTTATATAAAAATACAGGTATATATTAACAGATCATAACAAGTTTTTTTTGGTGTTGTTACTTCTCTCACTACCTGATATATTGCAGTACCTTTATTCTCATTTTGTAGCTTTTTCATCTGTTCTTTAAGTACAGTGAGCTCTTTCACCACAGCATGGATATCATGTGGACAGGTTTGATCGCATACATTCTTCTCGTGAAGACTTTCCATATCTGTCTCAGTCTTATCTGTAGAAACAGAGCAGGCCAGAAGCAAAACACAATGATCTTAATTCTGAGACTGAAATTTTCAGTATAACTGCAAAAAAGGAAAATGTGCAGCAGAGTTTAGTACTGTGATTTCCCTTGTCCTCTCAATGTGTCTCCATCTATCCTTTAAGGGTATGTACTATAGACTTCATGTAAAAAAATAAAAATAAAAATGGACAAAACCATTGCTTTTTTCGTTTTATATTGGAAATTGGAAAAGTTGCTGCTTAAGTTTTTATAATAGCAATTTGCATATACTCCAGAATGTTATGAAGAGTGATCAGATTAATTGCATAGTCCTTCTGTGCCATGAAAACTAACTTAATCCCAAAAAAACCTTTCCACTGCATTTCTTTGCTGTCATCAAAGGACCTGCTGAGATCATTTCAGTAATCGTCTTGTTAACTCAGGTGAGAATGTTGACGAGCACAAGGCTGGAAATCATTATGTCAGGCTGATTGGGTTAGAATGGCAGACCTGACATGTTAAAAGGAGGGTGATGTTTGAAATCATTGTTCTTCCATTGTGAACCATGGTGACCTGCAAAGAAACGCGTGCAGCCATCATTGCGTTGCATAAAAATGGCTTCACAGGCAAGGATAGTGTGGCTATTAAAATTGCACCTAAATCAACAATTTATAGGATCATCAAGAACTATAAGGAAAGAGGTTCAATTCTTGTTAAGAAGGCTTCAGGGCGTCCAAGAAAGTCCAGCAAGCGCCAGGATCGTCTCCTAAAGAGGATTCAGCTGCGGGATCGGAGTGCCACTAGTGCAGAGCTTGCTCAGGAATGGCAGCACGCAGGTGTGAGCGCATCTGCATGTACAGTGAGGCGAAGACTTTTGGAGGATGGCCTGGTGTCAAGAAGGGCAGCAAAGAAGCCACTTCTCTCCCAAAAAAACATCAGGCACAGATTGATGTTCTGCAGAAAGTATGGTGAATGGACTGCTGAGGACTGGGGCAAAGTAATATTCTCCGATGAAGCCTCTTTCCGATTGTTTGACTGCTTGTCCGGAGAAGAAAAGGTGAGCACTACCATCAGTCCTGTGTCATGCCAACAGTAAAGCATCCTGAGACCATTCATGTGTGGGGTTGCTTCTCATCCAACGGAGTGGGTTCACTCACAGTTTTGCCCAAAAACACAGCCATGAATAATAAATGGTACCAAAACACCCTCCAACAGCAACTTCTTCAAACAATCCAACAACAGTTTGGTGGAGAACAATGCATTTTCCAGCACGATGAAGCACCGTGCCATAAGGCAAAAATGATAACTAAGTGGCTCGGGGACCAAAACGTTGAAATTTTGGGTCCATGGCCTGGAAACTCCCCAGATCTTAATCCCATTGAGAACTTGTGGTCAATCCTCAAGAGGTGGGTGGACAAAAAAAACCCCACTAATTCTGACAAATTCCAAGAAGTGATTATGACACAATGGGTTGCTATCAGTCAGGATTTGGCCCAGAAGTTGATTGAGAGTATGCCCAATCGAATTGCAGAGGTCCTGAAAAAGAAGGGCCAACACTGCAAATACTGACTCTTTGCATAAATGTCATGTAATTGTCAATAAAAGCCTTTGAAACGTATGAAGTGCTTGAAATTATATTTCAGTACATCACAGACACAACTGAAACAAAGATCTAAAAGCAGTTTAGCAGCAAACTTTGTGAAATCTAATATTTGTGTCATTCTCAAAACTTTTGGCCACAACTGTATATGACAATTCACTAGCTGGGCCCACATCCTCATTTCAGGTTTGACAGCATTGCCGGCGGCTCCAGGCCCAAGCAGATCCCCATATACTAATGAGAAGTGAAAGAATTGAAAAAGCGAAGGGTGGGCCACGAAAACAAGAACAAACAAGAACCTGAAGTGGCATGTTTGTAGGCGTGGTCAATCTCCTGAAGTTCAGATAATTTATCTCCAATAAATTTCTTGATTCTACTTCCTTACAGCAAAAAAAGTCTTAGGTTTAAATCCACCATTTTTCTGTGTGGATTTTTCATGTTCTCCCCATAGGTATAGCCCTTTTTTCATTAGTACCTACAATCTTAAAAATGCTGGGTTTTTTCATAACTCAACTTCTGGGTAAAAGCCGTAGGTTCGTAAGTTGGGTTATTGTGACCAAATATTGGTTCAAAAGTCATGACTCAGAAGTTGGGTTGGTAATATGCCAGGTTCTTCAGTTCACTCCTGTGGAATTACAGGGATTATTTTACATAACCATCATCTTATCATTGCATTAATTATCATTTCATCAAAGTGTTTATTGAAGCTGCTGGCATTATGTTATAATTTATATTATAGGGGTTATCATAATCAAATATTAACATGTTTATTACAGGTGCAGTTATAACTACTTTAAAATGATTGAGTTAAATATATATGTATCATAACTCATATGCTGAGTATATTGGTACAGTAAAATAGTAGCTGAGCAAAGGCCTGAATGTATTCAGCTTCTTGTGGTATTTGAGTTTGCTTAGTTACAGGTGACGGAAGGATGTCCAGTCCATGGTGACCTCAAAGGCCTTAGATCATCACCATATTCGGAAGAGTATGCCACAAGGAGGAACCTCTATGTTGCATTTAATTCTTAAAATACATGAATGTTCTGTACATGCAAATTATGTGCTTGTAAACGCAAGAAGGGGCGTTACAATACCCTGATGTTATAAAAGCAATCTAGAGTGTATTTTGGGCAGAGATGTACAACTGTTTGGCAGTTTACACCTCTCCACGCTGCGTGCATTCATTAAAATCAATTGTTTGATTGACCTCTTCTGGACCATCATTGTTTTACTCTCATCCTCAATTTCGGACCCGTAACACTCCACAGCATCACTAATGCTGTTGGGTCATAGGTTGGGCAGCTTTGATAAAATGTTGGGTCAAAATTTTACCCAATTGTTAGGGTTGAAGATAAGCCTCAGAAGAAGCCACATCATTCTTCACAAACTGCCATTTTCAACTAGACTGTGACCTAATCAGATATCACTGGACTTCTCCAGTAATATGAAATAAAACATGGTAAGTAAAAAGTGAATTCTAACAGTTTGAAAATCATAGGGTTGATAATGCAATTTATTGGTTTATTCTAGAACTTTACCTACTCATTAAAGGTCTTTTAACAGATAACACCAGCTATCTTGTGATGAAGAAAGCTATTTCTACTTAAAATGCTTGATATCATCTTTTAAAGTAATAATTTGAAATGAGGCTGAGGTTGCTCTGTTTGACAAGCTATTTAGAGATCACTGTATACAGAACAAAGAAAGTATGAGATTGGGAGTTGCATTTGTGGGAAAAAGGTAAAAAAAAAAAAAAAAAAGGAAAAAGAACACAGTCTATCTAAACTATTCAAGTTAATTCAATTATTTAATTTAACCTCAATGACCTCTATGTTGATGACAACATCTTTTTATTTTAAAATTGAAAGGAAATTAAAATTTGTTCCACTTTTTTAAAGGTAGATTGCGCTAATACTCTGACCCCCTTTTTTCCCTCGTTCACTAGACCACGCAAAGGGCACGCGCATCCCTGCGCTTAGGTCGCTTGCTACTAATGAAAACGGGATGGCAACAGCAACATATGTTAGTATTTATACTGCCACCACCCAATATTTAGCCACCATCTTCGATCCTCACTCTGAGACCACGGTAGCTTTAAGGTCCACTCTGAAGTTTACGTGTGATCAAAGCAAAATAAAAAACACTCATTTAATGCCTTGTAAATATTGTTTTACTAAGCCTCTTGGTTCTTAGTCAACACACAAGGCTAAGTTGTTAAAGGGTTAACCTGGTGGGGCTGAGAGTGTTGGCTGCATTCGGACCCTGCTCAGTATAAAGCTAATCTGCTCGTCACAGATGGAGGCAGTGCTAGCTACTCTATGATGCTGAGTGAAAGTAGCCTGTCATTACTTCACAGACAAAAGTCACCGACTTAACTGTCCAAATGGTCGGTCCAGGGTACACAAGCTTTGCAATCACGCTTGCTTATATTTTTTAAAACTTATATCTATGTCCATTCACTTTGATGAAAATTAAAAATGAGAAATGTTATCCTTGCTAACGTTTGAGTATTGTGATGGACTAAGAAGTGAAGGAATGTCAGGCACAGGTTTAAGTGCAAAAAAAGTTTTTTTTTATATGACCCTAAAACAAACTTGGTTAAATTATACAGATAATTCACAATCTTGGGCCTATAAAAGAGGTCAAAGTAACAGAACTCTTTGTTGCCAGAAAAGCTGGCAGCAAACAATAGTATTAACTCAAACAAACTAACCTACCTAAATCAGACAAAGGGGAAACTTAAACAGTGGCTGATCAGCCAACAAAAACAAAAACAAAACACAGAAAGGTGTAGAACACATAAACCCAACTAAGACTAACATAACAAATTCCTTTCCCCCCCATGATCCAGAACTGTGGTATGACCCAATTTGCAGGACTCCACATAGGCTTGCTCTGCCCTTTTTCCACCTTTTAGCTCATCAACTAAGGGACTGGGAGCAGCTGCCACTGAGGTAACTCAGAAAACAAAGAAAGATTAAATCACACATACATAACAGTGTAAACTAAATATATATCCTATATTTAATAGTGATGGCTATCGCTCTGTCCCCCGGGCAGCTTTGGGAAATTCTGATCGCTGCCTGGTCCATCTTATTCCAGTTTATAGGCAACAACTCAAACATGCCAAGCCTGTAGTCAAAACTCTGAAGAAATGACACATATATATATATATATATATACACATATATATATATATATATATACACATATATATATATATATATATATATGGCAAAAGAAAACCTGGCAATTACCCGATCAAACACTTACCTTGGTTCTTCTTTTCAGATGTTCAGCCTGTTTTTCTCTCAGTACAGCAAAATATGTGTGTCTATGCAAACCTGAGCTTTTTATAACATGGCAGAAAGGAGTGTGAATGAGGAGGTTACTTCTCCACGTCACAAACACAAGTGTGGACTCGCAGGACAGAAGTCTGTTTTTTGGTTATACTGTGTGGTGAATGCTTCAATAATCAGATTTGTTTTGCTGGATTATTATTAACAAACAGCATCAAGCACACAGGAACAGAACAGGAACAAATAGATAATCTTATTGATTATTCATTCATATATTGATTCTCATCCACAGAGCACAGCACTTTGTTTTGTACATTAGCACTGTGATTAATGAGGAAATCCTTCATTCCTCATCAGAAGCAGCAGCAAAAACTAGAGTGAACAATCATTTTAACTAATGGTAGAGGTGCTGCAATCTAGGCTACATCAGTCTGCTGCCCTGACATTATATTTAGTTATTATTAGTTAGGGATATTTGAAAGACATTCAGTCCATGTCCCAGCAGTCTCTTTTCTTTCAGTCCACCTGTTGGCAGTAAAAGAAAACTGTAAGTTCACCTCTGAGCCCTCACTCTGAACCAAAGTTCTTGTATTAAATAAAGATTAAGAATAAAATGCTTTATTATAAGGAAATAGGGCAAAGCTGTTTTTAGCTCTCTAATAATCAAATCATCAATCACTCTAATCATTTTTAATCATTATCTAATCAATTTTAATCAAAGACCTTTTACCCTCTCTTAGCTGTAATGTAGAGCAGCGGTCCCCAACCTTTTTTGCGCCACAGACCGGTTTATGCCCGACAATATTTTTATGGACCGGCCTTTAAGGTGTCGCGGATATATACACCAAAATATAACTAGTACCGGTACCGAAAAAGGAAGATTTATTCATAACACACATGAAAAGAACCAGGAAAACCGAGTTAACGATAAAAATGATAACAAAATAGCGTTAAAAACGGATAAAAACCCTGAAAACCATACATTTCACACCCGAGCCTCAACTCTCGCGGCCCGGTACCAAACGACTCCCGGGGGTTGGGGACCGCTGATGTAGAGCCTTCAATCTCTTTCTACCCCAGGTCACATGACAGGGTGATGGTGCAGTTTTTTTTGTGTGTGTGTGATTACGATGTTCACACCTGCACAAGCAAACCGTTTTAAAGGGGAAAAACAGTTTGTTTTCAATGGACTAAACACGCCTAGAATTTAGAAAGAAATTCTACTGAAGAAATTTTAAGACACTACATGTAATTACAAGATATGCATTCAAGGGTTTCTCAGGCTACCTGTAGTGTGCCAAGAGCAAGTGGAGCCACCTTTCCCACATAGCAGACAGGGCTGGCCCGGATCTGGCGTCAAGCCTGCACTGCTGGCTAACTTCTGGCATGGTAAGTGGTTTGTCATCCAGATGGCCCATACCTGGCAATGTTCCTATTTTCCTATTTTACTTAGAAGACACAAATGCCATGTTGCAATACTATACTGGTATGGTAGCCAATGTTTCAAATGCAGGTTTGACAGGTTTGTGAGTGTACACTGTTAAGGTACAAAATTAAGGAGGGATACAGGAGGAAATCCAAATAACACACTGATCCGGCCAGGTGGAGTCAAACGATGATTTTTAATGAACACACGCGTGGGAGATATTTCACTATATTTTGACTCTACGTCATTACATGCATCAGTTTCAAAATCACAAATGTTCTGTTGACAACTTGTGACACAATTAAAAGAACACTCGCTTCCATCTTCTCCGCAGGTGGTCTCCCGCAAGCCGCCTTAGCTCTCGCATAGCTCTGGAACATCCTGCACCTGCTTCTTCATCAAACAGTCACATATACAAATACAAAAATGCAACCATAGCAAAACATGTTTAAACTCTTACCTACAAAATGAACCCACTAACTGTATGTGTATGTATGTGTGTGTATGTGTATGTTAACCTCGCTTGCACCCTATTTCACCTCGCCGACTAGCTCCTGACCTCTCACCAGACAGAGAGACAGAAGCCACTCTCATATGTGTAATAACTGAACTGAAACTATGTATATGTAATCTACTGAATAAATGTTTTAATCAAGAACCTCTACTAAAAGCTTAATCAAAAGATATAAATGAATAAAACATAATAAAGAATAACCTGGTTATTCAAATAACATCATCCAAACAGCTCCTCAAAATAACTTATTTTGCCCGCTAAGGACAAGAAGATATGTAAAAAAAAACCAAAAACGATTTTCAATTTTTTTGTGGTTTATTGCACTTTTTTGCAATTTATGTAATTACTACGCACTTAATGCATACATATTATTAAAATTTGGGCTATAATGGTTGTAATGATGTATAGCAACTTGAAATGCTCCCACAAATGGCACTACAGCATGTAAAAATATAATATAAGCTCTGGCGGACTTGGTTCTATGGTAGGTCTTAAAGGGTTAAACCCATCTAAAGTTTCGTTAGAAATTCTGCTTAAGAAATTTCAAGACACTACATGTTTTGTTGGCAGTGTATTTAGTTGCCCAAAACAAGTCCTTTGTTCTCATTCGTCTCAACGGCAGTCTGTTGGTTTCAAAGCTGTGAGAGTGCATTAGTCACCCTGTCAAAATGCATGAAATATGAGGAAATGATAATAACCTTGTGAAAACATGAAATTGCTGGGTTGGTCCAGATGTCACGAAAACATTCCGAGAACTGCAGAATAATTTTTATCCAAGAAAAAGGTTTTGTGATTGTGGAAGTCGGGTTTGAACCCAACTGAATGTCTACAAATCTCCATAATTATTATCATCATCATAGCTGTCACAGATGATGAAACATGGAACACATTATGGAAGACATTTAACTTAGAATTCTATGTGTGGTTCATGAATTTTCAGAAAAGCTGTGTTACTATACGGTGCATTTTAAGTCCTCAGCCTGTGATGATACTGGAGCTGGTTTTTGTGTAAATGTACTGTGACTGAACAAAAATAAGAATATAACAGATCATTAGCTGCATTCTCAAGGTTTACCTTTCATTTAATTTTCTGGGCTAACAGTCCGTGTCTTTGTGCTCTCCGCTCCCGTGTCTCAGCACTCCCTGTGCTGGCTGCTGTCTGGCACTCCACACCTCTCCTGGGGACACAATAGTAGCAGCCGTCAGGACACATACAACCGCGGGCATACACACACTAACTAAGCTCAACTGGATGACTAAGGTGGAGTCTCACGCAATGATCCCGCGTCGGAGGGAGCTCCAAGACTCTCCTAGGAGCTTCGGGTGTGGCCAGTCCCCTAGCAGGGCCACACCCACCAGGCCTGCAGGTGCTTGATATCCATCCTACAGCAAAACACATATATACACACACACACCCACACATACCTGCCTATATAGAAATGTGGACACAGAACAGCAGCACAGTATCACCTATACATATAACAATATAATTCATAATTGCTCAGGGATCCTGGGTCGCTCCGACCCAGGATCCCTGAGCAATTATGGTGCTAAAAAATGAAAGATAAATATTTGCAAACTATCTGGATGAATATTTATTTTACATGTTTGATGTGTGTGGCGGGGTGTGGTCTGCAGTGCCGCTGCAGGGGAGGCAGACCCACCTGAGCGGCATCTGCAATCACGCCTCTCCGGCTTAAAGTCTGTGCTCTCTCGGCTGTTGTGTTGGTGTGTGTCGGGCTGTGAGTTGAAAAGCTATGTGGGTCAATAAAGAAATGTTACAAAGGGTGTTTGTAACTTATGTAACACTGGTGGTGCAATACTAGTAGTGGGCATGTAAGACCTGTTAGTGTTACTTCTTGCCTTCTTTGTATGTAGTACGGGCAGTATAATTACCTTTAACCACAGTACGAGGACAGAAGGGAAATATGGGCCAGATCAGACAGGTTCTAGATTCGTAGGAGCCAAGGGTGTATGACAACAGAGGACTTGTACACAGTAGGTGTAGAAAACACAATTGCATTTATTAGCAATTATTAAAATTTAGCAGGTTGTGCACATTTAACAAAAGTAGAGCGCGCTTTTGAAAACAAAATAAAATAAAATAAACCCCACAAATGGTCGACCCAAGGATATATTGTCTTTTGTGTCTCTTTTTAAAGTCAATTTCAGTCTGTCAATGTTCAATAGTCACTCAGTGTGTTTGTAACCAGTCGGGTTACAATCTACCAGTTCATCCGGCTCGTTGGGCTGGGCTCGCCATCCAGTACTGGAAAAGGGATCCTCGATTCTTCTCAGGTCCTCAAAACCAATCCAATCCAAATAAGCAAAGGAAAAAAACCTGACCATGTGAAGCAACAAATGCTACACGGGGCTTCACAGTGATCACGCTGGCTCACGGCCTCTGGAATACAGTATCACTCTTATTATTTCCACCGAAAACAGGACTTTTACTATCCAGCTAGCTTCTTCACCGCACGGGTAACCGAATCTTTCACCGTCTGTGTCTCTGGCGTTTCTGACTGGCACACGCAGGCACACACAGGTGTCTGAGCGGCGCACACAGACTGGGGGAAGGGTCAGACCGGCCAATGATTGGTCGCTCAGTGGATCTAACAAACACACTCCACAGGACTAAGTCCTGCCCCCACACCATTTATATACTACATATACATACGTACATAATTAATTAAACTTATGTTTACATGCTTTTTATCAGTATTTATTATATTTAAGTTCTTTTTATCAATATTTATTACCATTATGAAATTAGTATTTTAATCAAATGAGTATTAATATTTATGCTTTTAATCCCGTTTTTAACACTGGGTTACATGTTCATGCAATTAACCTCCCGCTGATCAGTTTGCATGATTGGATTTTTGGGGAAATAGATTGCTTTACATCAGTGTTGGGTTTAGAGCTTCTATTGACAACAGCAGGACAAGTTATAAGTCAGGAATGTGAACTCTACATGTGTTCAGTCGTCATGTTCTCTTATTGTTTTAAGCTGTAGAGTAGTGATATGTCGGTCGCGAACGCAAACGGCTCTTAGAGGAAGATTTTTGATGTGAACAACGCGAGCTGGCTCCTTATCGCGAGCCGTGGGTTTTTTTCCTTCTCTCAGCCTCTCTCTCGCACTTTTTTCCACTTCAACCCGCACGCAAGCCTTGTGCTTCAACCCCACAACTATTTTCATTTGCAGATGATAAAGGATTCAGAAAGTTTATTCATGCAGGCCTATATGACAGAGAATGTGCATCTTCTTTTTGTTTTCATATTTTAATTTATATTTAATTGTGCTGTGGTTTGCAGTGTTTTGTGTTGTTTCATTTTAAATTTGTTTAAAAGGAAAAAGCTGAAAATTTGATGTGACTAGTTGGTTTTTGTATTATATGATTTATTTATTACATTTTATGTGGAGTGAATAAATAAAAGTATATTTCGGTGGCCCCGAGAGACAAAGCACCTACAAACTCCAAAACATGTAAAAATTCAGAAGCATGTAAAAACTCAGAAGCACGTACAAAACACAGCCTAAGTGCTCCAGGATGCTAGGCGCAGTGTTGAGCTTGTGTATAAATACACAAACAATTCAATTCAATTCAATTTTATTTATATAGCGCCAAATCACAACAAAAGTCGCCTCAAGGCGCTTTATATTGTACAGTAGATCGCACAATAATAAATACAGAGAAAAACCCAACAATCATATGACCCCCTATGAGCAAGCACTTTGGCGACAGTGGGAAGGAAAAACTCCCTTTTAACAGGAAGAAACCTCCGGCAGAACCAGGCTCAGGGAGGGGCGGGGCCATCTGCTGCGACCGGTTGGGGTGAAAGAAGGAAAACAGGATAAAGACATGCTGTGGAAGAGAGACAGAGATTAATAACAGATATGATTCGATGCAGAGAGGTCTATTAACACATAGTGAGTGAGAAAGGTGACTGGAAAGGAAAAACTCAATGCATCATGGGAATCCCCGGCAGCCTACGTCTATTGCAGCATAACTAAGGGAGGATTCAGGGTCACCTGGTCCAGCCCTAACTATATGCTTTAGCAAAAAGGAAAGTTTTAAGCCTAATCTTGAAAGTAGAGATAGTGTCTGTCTCCCGAATCCAAACTGGAAGCTGGTTCCACAGAAGAGGGGCCTGAAAACTGAAGGCTCTCCCTCTCATTCTACTTTTAAATACTCTAGGAACAACAAGTAGGCCTGCAGTGTGAGAGCGAAGTGCTCTAATAGGGTGATATGGCACTACAAGGTCATTAAGATAAGATGGGGCCTGATTATTTAAGACCTTGTATGTGAGGAGCAGGATTTTGAATTCAATTCTGGATTTAACAGGAAGCCAATGATGGGAAGCCAAAACAGGAGAAATCTGCTCTCTCTTTCTAGTCCCTGTCAGGACTCTTGCTGCAGCATTTTGGATTAACTGAAGGCTTTTCAGGGAGGTTTTAGGACATCCTGATAATAGTGAATTACAGTAGTCCAGCCTGGAAGTAATAAATGCATGAACTAGTTTTTCAGCATCACTCTGAGACAGGATATTTCTAATTTTAGAGATGTTGCACAAATGGAAGAAAGCAGTCTTACATATTTGTTTAATATGTGCGTTGAAGGACATGTCCTGGTCAAAAATGACTCCAAGGTTCCTCACAGCATTACTGGAGGCCAAGGTAATGCCATCCAGAGTAAGAATCTGCTTAGATACCATATTTCTAAGATTTTCAGGGCCGAGTACAATAACCTCAGTTTTATCTGAATTAAGAAGCAGAAAGTTAGCGGCCATCCAGGTCTTCATGTCTTTAAGACATTCCTGCAGTTTAACTAATTGGTGTGTGTTACCTGGCTTCATGGATAGATAGAGCTGCGTGTCATCTGCATAGCAGTGAAAATGTATGCTATGTCTTCTAACGATGCTGCCTATGGGAAGCATGTATAATGTAAACAGAACTGGTCCTAGCACTGAACCCTGTGGAACACCATAATTGACCTTAGTGTGTGAAGAGGACTCTCCATTTACTTGAACAAACTGGAGTCTATTAGATAGATATGATACAAACCACTGCAGTGCAGTACCTGTAATACCTACAGCATGTTCTAATCGCGCTAATAGGATATTATGGTCAACAGTATCGAACGCTGCAATAAGTTCTAGCAGGACAAGCACAGAGATGAGTCCACTGTCAGAGGCCATAAGAAGATCATTTGTAACCTTCACTAAAGCTGTTTCTGTGCTGTGATGAGCTCTGAAACCTGACTGAAACTCTTCAAATAAGCTATTCCTCTGCAGATGATCTGTTAGCTGTTTGACAACTACTCTTTCAAGGATTTTTGATATAAAAGGAAGGTTGGAGATTGGCCTATAATTAGCTAAGACAGCTGGGTCTAGAGATGGCTTTTTAAGTAAAGGTTTAACTACAGCCAGCTTGAAGGCCTGTGGTACATAGCCGATTATTAGAGATAGGTTGATCATATTTAAGATTGAAGAATTAATTAATGGCAGGACTTCTTTGAGCAGTTTTGTAGGAATGGGGTCTAAAAGACACGTTGATGGTTTGGAGGAAGTAATTATTGAAGTTAACTCAGAAAGATCAATTGGAGAAAAAGAGTCTAACTTAACATTGATGGTACTAAAAGTACCTGTAGATAATATTACATCTGTGGGATGATTATTGGTAATTTTTTCTCTAATGATAAAAATTTTATTTGTGAAGAAGTTCATGAAGTCATTACTAGTTAACGTTAAAGGGATGGTTGGCTCAGTAGAGCTCTGACTGTTTGTCAGCCTGGCTACAGTGCTGAAGAGAAACCTGGGGTTGTTCTTATTTTCTTCAATCAGTGACGAATAGTAAGATGTTCTGGCTTTGCGGAGGGCTTTCTTATAAAGCAGCAAACTATTTCTCCAGGCTAAATGATGATCCTCTAAATTTGTGACACGCCATTTCCTCTCCAGCTTACGAGTTATCTGCTTTAGGCTACGTGTTTGAGAATTATACCACGGAGTCAGGGACTTTGGATTTGAGGCCTTAGTTTTCACAGGAGCTACAGTATCCAGAGTCGTACGTAGTGAGGAGATAAAATTATTAACAAGATAATCAACCTCTGTTGGAGTAGCGTTCAGATAGCTGCTCTGCTCTATGTTGGTACAGGGCATTGAAGATGATAACAGTGGGTGAATTATATTCTTAAACTTAGTTACAGCACTTTCAGAAAGACATCTACTTTGATAAAGTCTACTCTCCACTGCTGTGTAATCAATTATTGTAAATGTAAATGTTATCAGGAAATGATCAGACAGCAGAGGGTTTTCAGGAAACACTGTTAAATGTTCAGTTTCTATGTGAAGCGAGATCGATCAACTGGAGACCAGACATCAAACGACGGAGGCTTCCAGAAAAGTGCAAGCAAACGATGAGTTTATTAACACAGGAAAACAACCATCAGCATATGGCCTTGTTTCCTCTGACAAAAATACACTGGGTTCTGGTTTTATAGCATAGAGGATCACGCCCCCACGTACACGTCAAATACAGGTCAAAAATACATTGATTACAGACAAGGGTACATCATGTACATCTTAATAACTATAAACAGACGTATAACTTCTCTTTTCTGTATCACTTGCCTTTTAAGGTAATAAACTTCAAGCTTCAGGGTCTCTGAGAGCTAATAATGGACCCTCATCATCAATCACTAAGTAGACAGAATTGGCGCAGGTTTCAAAAAGAAGCAGAAGACACTTGGGCCTTCGCTCAGGCCTGCTACTAGATTAATATGTGTATTGTAAGCATGCATGCAATTAACCTGCTATGTTCTCATCTTCCCTCAACATGTATCACCTGGACACTCTCACCAGTGAAGCTTAAAACCCTCTTGGATGGAACATCAACTCTAAACAAGCACAGTTATGCATTGTGTATAGAATGAACTCAACCTCTTATATCTCTCGGCTGGCCTGGGAACGCCTTGGTGTTCCCCCGGATGAGCTGGAGGAGGTGGCTGGGGAGAGGGAGGTCTGGGCTTCTCTGCTTAGGCTGCTGCCCCCGCGACCCGACCTCGGATAAAGCGGATGAGGATGGATGGATGGATGAACTCAACCTGTGAATAGAAAGGTCAATGTGATAACAAACATATTCAGTGCAATATGAACCCTGTAAGAAATATTACTGATAAAATAATACTGTAAAACATGTTATTAATACATTCATTATAAGGAAGATTATATGGTAGCAATAAAAGAATCTCTGAATACTAACATATGCCATATGTTAAAATGAGATCTAGAGTGTGATTAAAGTGGTGGGTGGGTTCTTTTACATTTTGAGAGAAGCCAATTGAGTCTAATGACAGATTAAATGCAATGTTGAGGCTGTCATTTTTAGCATCTACATGGATGTTAAAATCACCCACAATAATTATTTTATCTGAGCTGAGCACTAAATCAGATAAAAAGTCTGAGAAATCAGAGAGAAACTCTGTGTAAGGCCCAGGTGGACGATAGATGTGAACAAGTAAGACTGGTTTCTGAGTTTTACAGCTGGGGTGGACGAGGCTAAGCATCAGGCTTTCAAATGAATTAAAAGTCTGTCTTGGTCTTTCGTTAATTAATAGGCTGGTGTGAAAAATTGCTGCCACACCGCCCCCTCGGCCTGTGCTTCGAGATTTCTGGTAGTTAGAATGACTCGGGGGTGTTGATTCATTTAAACTAACATAATCATCCGGCTGCAACCAGGTTTCTGTAAGGCAGAGTAAATCGATTTGTTGATCAATTATTAAGTCATGTACTAACAGAGACTTGGAGGAGAGAGACCTAATATTTAATAATCCACATTTCACTGTTTTACTCTTTGGTTCAGATGTGGATACTGTATTGTTCTTTCTTTGTGATTTTTTATGTTTAAATTGTTTATTGCTGGTTTTTAGTTTGTTTTTTGTCTGTTTGGGAGCTGACACAGTCTCTATGGAGATGGGTTTTTGGGGGGGTAGCAGGAGGAGAGAAGCTGCAGAGAGGTGTGTAAGACTGCAACTCTGCTTCCTGGTCCCAACTCTGGATAGTCATATTTTGGGGGGGTTAATAAATTCGTCCATATTTCTAGAAATGAGAGCTGCTCCATCCAAAGTGGGATGGATGCCGTCTCTCCTAACAAGACCAGGTTTCCTCCAGAAGGTTTGCCAATTATCTATGAAGCCCACATCGTTTCTGGGACACCACTCAGACAGCCAGCAATTTAAGGAGAACATGCGGCTAAACATGTCACTCCTGGTCTGATTGGGGAGGGGACCAGAGAAAACTACAGAGTCCGACATTGTTTTGGCAAAGTTACACACCGATTCAATATTGATTTTAGTGACCTCCGATTGGCGTAACCGGGTGTCATTACTGCCGACGTGAATTATGATCTTACTGTATTTACGTTTACCCTTAGCCAGCAGTTTTAAATTTCCTTCAATGTCGCCTGCTCTGGCCCCTGGAAGACAATTGACTATGGTTGCCGGTGTCTCTAGCTTCACATGTCTGAGAACAGAATCACCAATTACCAGAGTTTGACCCCCGGCGGGTGTGTCGCCGAGTGGGGAAAAACAGTTAGACACATGAACAGGTTGGTGGTTTACCTGGGGCTTCTGTTTAAGACTATGCTTCCTCCTCACCGTCACCCAGCCGCCCTCTTTCCCCAGCTGCTTGGGGTCTGCCGGGGAACAGCTAGCGGGGCCTACGCTATCTTCGGCTGCACCAGCTACAGGGGCCTGGCTAGCTACGGGTGAATGAAGGGTGCGAAGCCGAGTCTCCAATTCAGTAATCCTGGCCTCCAGAGCTGCAAATATGCTACATTTGTTACAGGTATCATTACTGCTAAAGGAGGCCGAGGAGTAACTAAACATCTGACACAATGAGCAGGAAAGTGCAGGAGGGACAGGTGAAGTAGCCATGGTGCTAACGAGTCGGCTACGAGCTAAGCTAAGCTAGCCTATAAATTAGGTAGTGAGCACACAGAAAGGGTGCTTCAGATGAAGCACGTTAAGATTATACTATGAAAAAGGGATGTATCAAAAGATTTAAATTAAATTGCTAAGCAGAAAAGCTACTCAGAAACACCACTGTGTTTGAGCAGGAACAGGAAGTGATACTCTACCACAAAGCGAGCGAACACCAAGTGACAGCGCCACCAAGAGTCAGGAATCTGACAGAACTATACAGTAGTGCAGTAGCACCTGTCAGCTGCTCTGCGCCTGCAGACAGGTGCAGTTATTATATGACATTTTATTATTGGATTGTATTATCCATCCATTCACCTCTACTTTTCTTGCATTACATCACATAGTCAGCATAAATATGTTTTTAATGAAT
>CAKLIZ010000490.1:10721-27884 GCA_922035795.1 Oreochromis mossambicus
TCCTCTAGTCTGAGAGAGTTGGACCTGGGTAACAACAACCTGGAGGAATCAGGACTGAAGCTTCTATTTTCTGCAGTGGAGAGTCCAAAGTGTACACTGGGAATTCTCAGGTCAGGATTCAGTCTTTTCTGATGATGATTTAAAACCTGAGTCACATCGGTAAATGACTTACTCATTTACAACAGACATGATTTGTCAAATCACCTTATATGTAACCCAAAGGTGGTGTATTTTACTACTGTGGCACATCCTAATAGTTATCTAAGAAAACGTATATGTTCAAGTTTCATCACAAAAATACTAATCAGATTTTTTTTTCCCTGGATCATGTGTGTACCATCCTGGTTGGAGCTCTAGCAGCCCGTATTAGTGAATGTAGCTTTAAATGAAATTGCTGCCCCTGTCAGGAAGAGGTCTGAGTGACCCACAAAACGGCAAATATGAGCACTGCATGTGTATGAGACTACACAGATACAGACCTGAATGAGACACTAACTTTGTCTCTGAGAGATAACTTTTATTATTAAATACACTTCATTTCTCATCTGTGTAGACAGTTTGACATGCTAATATTGCAAAATGCAAAATCCCACTGAATCACAAAGAAATTGTTTTGGAGTATTTATGGTTGAGCTGATGAACTTGTTCAAACAAACCAGTAATTTACACAAAAACAGCACAAGTGAAACCTTTTCAGGGGACTTACCACTAAGCTTGTCCTGCTACACCTCACTGCAGCATTAAAAACTGTTGACCACAGTGAACACATTGTTAATATTCTCTCACTTTAGCATTATTCATGTAGTTCCACAGGGTCCTCTGCTGCCTTTTCATGTTATAATGTCTGCTTTGTATAATGTCTGCAGACTACATTTAGATAGTGACATTAAAATGTATTCAGTTGAATTACAGTCCAAAGAGTCTGAGTCAGACGGAGACTATAGATTTAGCCTGGATGGATAATCAGTGTAAGTACACTAGGAGTAAAAGGACATCTTTACACAGTCTACACCTGGTGTGGTAGACCCCAGCCTCTATGGATTGTGTGCTTAAGTCCTGTGCTGCTATTATTAGTGCCCCTGCTGTCTTTCAGTTCAGCTTTGTCAAGCCTCTGGTAGGATTTTTGATGTCAGACATCGATATGACCCAAAATTCATATCTCGATATTTTTTAGCTGGATGGCGATATAAGATATATATCTCGATATTTTTTTAAAGCCATAAAGTAAGAACAAAAAGAGAGTTCTTAGTCAAAGTTGTGTCCCAGATGTCACACAGGCACTTTTATTAACATACAGCATAGATGTACATGAAAAAAATTACTCAAAAATAAATGATCAGCATTTATTAAAATACAATGATCCATAAATAAAATAAAACAATGTTGTTTTTGTGCATAACAAAAAGCTCACAATTGTGCAGTCAAAATGTAAACTAAAAGACGCTGAGCATAATAACATAGACAAATTTAACAGCTGCTCTGTTCCCAACTTCTACTGCGTGACTGACCGCCTGGAGTTTAAATCCGCTTCATAACCACGTCTCTTAACAGGTGCCATTTATGGTCCTTATATACACACACAATACGGTAATATTACGTTGAAGCACAGTACGTATCACTCCGCGAGGCTCCTCTGTAGCCGTAATGCTCTGACAATCCATCAAGCGGTGCAGCTCCGTAGCTAACCAAAGTTGTACTAAAACATTTTTTGAAGGATTGCTGCACGCCTTGTACAACTTCAAATCGGTTCACGGTCATCAAGCACAACCAGAATTCATACAAAAGGTGCGCTGTCAACTTTTGAGAAAATGAAAGGATTTTAGGCTGTGCAGCCCCTCTGGGCTGCATGGCGTTAGCGTGGTTAGCTCGTTAGCGCGGTTAGCTTATTAACACGTTAACGCCGTCCAGCCCCACGCATGGGGCGATGCACAGTAACTCGTTAACGGAGATTTGCCGTGTCCATCTTGTCGCTGCCTGCAGGTGAAGCGATGGAGGAGGAGGGGGAGTTGTGTTCAGTGAAGGAGAGAGGCGAGGCGGAGTAACGTTGCGTAGAGACAAAAGTGGACGAAAGAGAGGCAAACTTGTGGCTCCACAAGTATAATTATAACGTAACATAGACTATATCGATACAAAAAATATTGAGCTGAAGTAAGATGCACAGTTTGAAAAGTGGGGCACAAAAAATGTTGCTGCTTTCTGGAAAGTGCATCTAAACAGACCCAATGGAGAAAGTGAAGAGAAAAATCAAAGATTAAGAAGAAGAAAATAGCAGAGGCAGTTTCTATTGGACTGCCTGGAGATGGGGCAAGACTCTAGAAGCAGCGATGATTGGAGAAAATGTAAAGAGACCATATGATAAACCAGGAGATGAATACTCTGGTATTCTGTGGATAGTTAACAGGCCATGCAATTAACTAATAACGACGAAGGTCCTGACAGGTAATAAACCTGGTATTACTTACAGTGGCTTCATAAACACACTGACGGAAATGTCCAGTGCATCATAAGCCAATCAGTCCTGTTACTACAGTTAACTTCTTCATCATAAAGTGTCACCATCAGGCTTCAACGGCAGTTTCCAATATTAATAGTATTAATGAGCTACAGGTAGTATGGATGGGAAAATGTGGAGATGCTGGGCAAACAATTTGATCAAAGTGATGACAGCAGATGTGAGAGAACAAAAAGGAATCATATTGAAATGTTAAATCAGGAAAATCCTGGAGAAGAGGATAGTTCTAATGTTCAGTTTGTAATGTTTGAATTCAAAGCAGCTCTTAAATGCATAAAAATGACTTCACCTGGGAAGGATCAGGTGTGTTACATCATGATGAAGCAGTTAGAGGATGCTCTGCTGCTCTTCTATAATAGAATATATCAGGAAGCTGGAAAGAACTGTGAAACCAGGGAAAGACCCCACTAAGACCACAGGTTATAGGCCTACAGCTCTAACATCTCATGTGGGGAAAGTCATGGAAAGAATGACAGTGGAGAAGGCAGCTGTTTGCACCTTCTCAGCAGGGGGAGGAACACCATGGACCCAGCAGTCAGTTAGAGTCAGAGATAAGAAAAGATCAGTGCATTAGGAGATGAGGTGTGGTTTGTATTAGCCAACTGAAATGATGGAAATGAAAGAGCTGTTCCTGGTTAATATTCTGTGTTTGCTAACAGTATTACAGACCCAGGCCTAATCTGTCATCTGTTAACACGTCCAATATGTCCTCATTTATTGGTGGATAATCCATTAACATGTTTTAATGCACAAGTTCATGTGATTTCTCTGTGCTGATAACATCCAGTCTGTTCTGTGTGGAAATAAAATAATGAAATCAATGAAATCAGACGAGGTCATTTCTGGAGAAGTTGTGGTGGGATTGTTGCTACTGCTGGACTCTGTCTGTGGCTCACTGCTGCTAATAAAAAGTTGGAGGTAAACAGGTTGGCTAAAAAAGCTGAAGGGAGACGGCTCATAAACAAGTGACTCGTCACTTTATCAGGTCACAGGTGTACTGTACCTGAGATAGCGGCCACCATGTACCTAATAAAGTGTCAGCCATGGTAAATGTGTTTCCAAGAGGAGAAAACTAGCTGGCAGCAAAGGCAGGGAGTGTTCTTTCCAACTAAACAGAAGAGGAATATAAAGATAATGAAGATGACAGTTTGAATCATTCAATACAGTGATGTACTGATCGAGGATCAGTCCAATCATCAGCAGTTTGATCCACGGATGGATTGAAGTGTATCTGTGAAAATGTTGGACTCTTCCTTTATCAGTGTCTAACAGTATGTTTATGAGAGCCGTGTAATGTGGAGAGAGAGTTTTGATATGTGAGAGATTTGTGATGTTTAGCGTGTTTGGAGGCTACAGTTAGCATGTAGTTAGCGTGTAGTTGGTGTGTAGTTGGTGTGTAGTGTAGTGGTTGTGTTGTGTGTCAGTTCTATAGTGAACGTCACAGTTGCTGCCTTAAAGCCACCAAAGGCAGATTGCAGTGTAAATGCTGTCTCCACATGGAAAACAGGAGTGATCCACCTCCTGCTGTCAGACCTGCAGGTTTATCCCTGTGCTGTTCTCCTCTATCTTATAAGATAAGAGAGATAAGATAAGATAATTCTTTATTGTCATTGCACAGTCATACATAGTACAGTAGTACAATGAAATTGGAAAAACTGTCCTACGTCGGCACTACATATAACACAACACGACACGATATGACACATCACAACGCAACACAAACAACACAACGCATATATATAGTGACACAAACTATTTTTTGCAGTGGCACAAATCATTTGTGTGTCTTATTTGATGCAGAACACCTGATTGTTCTGTAAATAGTTTGAAATGCTTATATAAAAACCTCCTGAGGCCTCGGCTGCATTTTTAGGGAAATAGTTGCAGTGTTGTTGTTTGCAAAACTTGTGCATCATTTTTTTTAATGTACAAAATGATTGGTTAAACGTGTTTGTGGTTTTCCCAGTAAAAATGTGACTTTTTTGTCCTCTGATATTTTCAGTTCAGTTCATTTTTATTTCAAACATCTCAAACATGTGCCTTCACAATCATTACAAAATATCATTACATTATTTGTTTGAAAAGGAGTAGACAGAAGTATATACTGATTTGTCCCTACTCCCTCAAGTTTGACCTCTCATTCATTTAATTTTCTTTTAGTCTTAAATTAAATTTATCACCATATCTCCAGTCATTTCTCCAATGACTGGAGATATGGTGTTATGACATGCATAGGTTCTTTCTCTTCAGCACCCTCTGCTGGTCATAGTGGGGATACTCACAAGCTTATATTTTGGTGGGGTTTTTCTGTGTTCCTGTGGGTAGAGGAAACAGGAAGCTGGTCGCTTGTTAGCCTGCAGAATATGCTGTTTGTCGCCTTAGATGCTCTTTAATACATTTCTGCCTTGGAGAGTTATTGCTTGTGAGTATTAATGTACAACATGTTTACAAGTTTATTTGGTGCATTTCAATTATATAGATTTGTTTAGAAACCAGTTATTTTATCTGCTATGTTTATCTTTGAGGAAGCTAAACTCGCTAAGTTGTATTGTGATCAATACTGAGTCGCTGTTGATTACACATACTATATAACAGTATAGTTCATATCCTAGAAGTGTGAGTTAAAAGGAAAAGATATCCTGGAACATTTAGTTTGTGTTTGTTTTTAGTTTTACGGGAAGAAAAGGATGTCAATCATTGAACTACTGACGAAGTAAAAAGCCTCAAACTTACTTCTGCCTCCAATGTTCATTGAAACCGTTAGCTGTCTGTCAAGTTGGGCAAAGGGACGCACAATAAGGACAGAACATATGGTGTTGATGAATGTGTCAGAACTAATCCAAAGATATAACCCTGTGCAGTATGGAGAAATGGCATCATCCAGTCTGTCCTGTTTCCATCAATCACTGTGTGCTTGGCCTCAGTCATGAAGCATGGCGGGGCCAGACAATAAGGTCTTTAGAGAGGCTCATCTGTGCTGTCTTCCCTCCATCCAGGACCTGTGAAGGTCCAGAATGAGGGACAAACACATCTCTACAGACCTTTCACATCATGGAGATAAACTGTTCACATTTCTTCCTTCAGGCAGACGATACAGAGTGTTGTTAACAAAAAAACAGACACCACAGACAATTCATTCCCCCAGGTTTCACTTTGATGAACACTGTGAATGGTCATGTGTGTGAGAGCCATGTAATGTCCATGTGTGCATGCTGACTGCTCTGACCCCTCCTCCTTTCAGGGTGGAGCCTGCTGGAGTCCGATGGTTGAGACCAGGTCTGAAGAAGTGTAAGTGTGTTTTTAATGGGATTCATGAAAACAAAGCAGCACACATTCAACCATCTTCATCATGTCAGTAGTCATCATCAAAGTGTCAATCAATGAACAGATGATGGATCAATAACTGCAGCTGGATTGTGTTTGTTCTCTCCATCAGATTCCTGTCAACTCACAATCGACACAAACACAGTGAACACAAAGCTCCAACTGTCTGACAACAACAGGAAGGTGACACATGTGAAGGAGGTTCAGTCATATCCTGATCATCCAGACAGATTTGATGTTCATCAGCTGCTCTGTAGAAATGGTCTGACTGGTCGCTGTTACTGGGAGGTCGAGTGGAGAGGAGGCGTTTATATATCAGTGAGTTACAGAAGAATCAGAAGGAAAGGAGGCAGTGATGACTGTGTGTTTGGATGGAATAATGAGTCCTGGAGTCTGTACTGTGATTGTAATGGTCCTCGTTTTGTTTGGCACAATAAGATAAAAACATCCATCTCCTCCTCCTCCTCCTCTTCTGTCTCTAACAGAGTAGCAGTGTATGTGGACTGTCCTGGTGGCACTCTGTCCTTCTACAGAGTCTCCTCTGACACTCTGATCCACCTCCACACCTTCAACACCACATTCACTCAAACTCTTTATCCTGGGTTTATGTTCAGGTCTCCTGGTTCCTCAGTGTCCCTGTGCTGAGTGGAGTGTAAAGAGTGTCTCCTGTTAGAGAAACACTCTCCCTTTCCTATCCCCCACTCATGTCTGTCCCATCTGTAACAACTGAAAATAAAATAAAATGAATAATAAAAACAAAGGTCGATTAAATGGACCAATACGGCAATGCCATGATGATCCATTTGGCAAAATAAATCCATTGGGTATCCTTGTTGGTCTTCAGACAACAATTCTGACGGCTAAAGAACCAAATGGGACAGGCAAAGAAAAAAAAAAAGAGAAACACTGACTGTTGAACAGATAGTTCAGTCTGTACATGTCTGTCTCTTTTACTCACAAACACGTTTTCAGATTCATGGATTCAATCAGTTGATGTTTGAAACTCTTCCTTGTAAACTTCTTCCTCTTCAGTCCTTTAAAGATGGAAGCTTCCATTATTCCAGGATGTTGTTTTTCTGTCTTTTTCAACTCAAAGCTTCACAATGAATCTCAGTATGTTGTGTTTCTCTGAAGTTCAGTTCACAACCAGCTCCTCTGCATTTTCAACAAGTCTGAGCTCATTAAAATAAATCCAAATGTTTGATTTCGCTTTCTTAATGGGATGTTTCCAAACTCTCCACATGCTCTTACTGTTTCACTCAATGTTGGAAGCTCATCATGTGAAAATGTTTCAGCCATAGAAGCTGAAAATATTGGCTCAATAGTTTTGAATGCAGTTCTAACCAGTGTGCTGTGTTTTTAAAAATACGTGGCTGCTGCCTGATGTTGGGCCCACAGAGGAAGACGACTCACTCACTCTTCTTCACTTCCTCCTTAAACATGTGGAAGGAGAGCAAAGTGCTGCCAGACTTATTTCTGACAGGAACAGAAGAAACCACAGCAAACTGTTCCAGTTATTCATCTTCATCACAATCTATTTATTTATTATGGTGTCTTCAGTCTGAGGGTTTGAAGTTTCCATATCTGTGTGATGTGTGGTGTGAAGGCTGCTGGTTAAACTGGGACTCACTGTTTAAAGCACTGAGTGCTCATAGAGAGATGCTCCATGAGTCCCAGTACAGACTACAAACATGGTGGAAACTTAGCTTTGATATCCACACACTCTGCACGTCTGTGAGTAACTGTGATGAAGATGTGCAGAGATCTGTGTACAAACAGGAGGAAGACTGTAAAGACTCTGTGCTTCTAACAGCCTCTGTTAACATATGTGAGGCTGTTTGTTGTTGTTGCCATGGAGCTTTTCACTGTTTGGGTCAGCAGGTCATGTGATCAGGTTTGTTCTGTGAAAGCTCGACGATGGTTCAGTGTCAGGGTTTGTTTGCATTCATCAATAAATATCTAAATAAATCAAAGACTCCATGTTTTTTCTTTCATCATGTGACCTCTGCTCATCCATCTCTGTGTGTATTAGGATACATTTAGTTCATAATACACGAGTCAGAGAAATCCAACAAAAGACAGCGTGATGTCCTGGATGGACAGGTGGAAGGAACCAAGTCCTCAGCTGAAACACTCGTGTTTGTCCACAGACAGGAAACACAGCAGGAAACTTTCTCAAAGAAGTGCAGCTCATGGATAACACACTTCCTGTCAGTCAGAATGAGGCTGGAGCCAAACACAGAAAGGTGTTTTTGTCCAGATGAGCCCAGAGAAGAAACACGAGTGTTCACAGACATCAGAACCTCAGAGAGGTGAAACATGAGGTTGGAGTCCTCGTCAGCATTCAGAAGAGCTGCTGTGAAACCCTGAGTACTCATGACAGACTCTGATGGCACAAACACATCATGATTCAAACATAAAGACAAACATGGAGCTCCTGATCCTCCTGCATGAGAACAAGCTGACATGAGCGCTGTGTCTGAGAGTGTCTCCCTGTCACAGTGACAATAACACAGCTGCTGCTCACAGTCATTACACTGACCTGAGGTCAGCTGCTAGGACGTCTCTGTGCTCCTTACATATGAACCATGTGACCTCACATCAGTGCTGTGGATGACTGTAGTCATAGGCTATGTCTCAATTAAGGGTCTGCACGCTTGAAGTACACGCACTACGTATACTACGTATGGTGCGTACTAGAAGTACGAGAAGTGCGGAAGTGAGAGGTTTGTGAAATGGGACGGTCTAGCGTCCGTCGCGCTGTTCAGGTTGCCTAGCAACCATGATACTAACCACGAGAAACGTTTCATACAGCATTGTGTGACATAAATGAAGGAGAAAAAATGTTTTGTTGGTCATTCATTTTTGTCACGACATCACTGTTATTAGTTGAGTATCTGAGACTGAGACCACAGGACTGTAAAACATGATTGTTGGGCTTCATTTCTGTACTGAACAGTCATTTAAGATTAGCTAGTAAATAACAATTAGCTAATGTTGTTCATGAGACTAAAATCATCTCACTCTGGTAATAGAATATAATATCGCCAATATTATATGTATTGTCAGATTATTATGATATATATATATATATATATATATATATATATATGTATAAAAACACCCAGCACGCCCCTGCGGGTGGTTTATCCTTCAAGCCCGGGTCCTCTACCGGAGGCCTGGGAGCTTGAGGGTCCTGCGCAGTATCTTAGCTGTTCCCAGGACTGCGCTTTTCTGGACAGAGATCTCCGATGTTGTTCCCGGGATCTGCTGGAGCCACTCGCCTAGCTTGGGAGTCACCGCACCTAGTGCTCCGATTACCACGGGGATCACCGTTACCTTCACCCTCCACATCCTCTCGAGCTCTTCTCTGAGCCCTTGGTATTTCTCCAGGTTCTCGTGTTCCTTCTTCCTGATATTGCTGTCATTCGGAACCGCTACATCGATCACTATGGCCGTCTTCTTCTGTTTGTCTACCACCACTATGTCCGGTTGGTTAGCCACCACCATTTTGTCCGTCTGCATCTGGAAGTCCCACAGGATCTTAGCTCGGTCATTCTCCACCACCCTTGGGGGCATCTCCCATTTTGACCTCGGGACTTCCAGGTTATACTCGGCACAGATGTTCCTGTACACTATGCCGGCCACTTGGTTATGGCGTTCCATGTATGCCTTGCTTGCTAGCATCTTGCACCCTGCTGGATTGTCTCTGGGGCATCTTAACACAGCCTGCACCTGGGGTCTTGCCTGGTGTGATAGACCCCAGCCTCAATGGATCTTGTGCTCAGTGCTTGTTCCTGTGCTGCTATGATTAGTACCTCTGTGCCGTCTTTCAGTCCAGCTTTGTCCAGCCACTGGTAGGATTTCTGGATATCAGCCACCTCCTCTATCTGCCGGTGGTACATACCGTGCAGGGGCCTGTCCTTCCATGATGGTTCCTCGTCTTCCTCCTCTTTCTTGGGTTTCTGCTGCCTGAGGTATTCACTGAGCACGCTGTCAGTTGGGGCCATCTTCGTGATGTATTCGTGGATGTTTCTTGTCTCATCCTGGACTGTGGTGCTGACACTCACCAGTCCCCGAACCCCTTTCTTACGCTTAGCATACAGCCTCAGGATGCTGGACTTGGGGTGAAACCCTCCATAGTAAGGAGCTTTCTTGTCTTTATGTCAGTGGCTTCTATCTCCTCCTTTGGCCAGCTTATTATCCCAGTTGTTCTTACCGTTCAGCTGACTCCTCAGGACTTGCCTGACCCTCTGCAGGTACTTGGTGGTTGCAGCTTTCCTAGCGGCCTCTTCATGGTTCCCATTCACCTGCGGGATCCCCAGGTACTTGTAACTGTCCTCTATGTCTGCAATGTTACCTTCTGGTAGTTCAATCCCCTCAGTTCTGACTACCTTCCCTCTCTTTGTTACCATCCGACTACACTTCTCTAGTCCGAACGACATTGTAATGTCATTGCTGTATAGCCTGGTAGTGTGGATCAGTGAATCGATGTCTCGTTCACTCTTGGCATACAGCTTGATGTCATCCATGTACAGGAGGTGGCTGACAACTGTTCCGTTCCGCTGTCGGTATCCGTAGCCAGTCTTGTTAATGATCTCACTGAGGGGGTTCAGGCCTATGCAGAACAGCAGTGGGGACAGAGCATCTCCTTGGTAGATCCCGCACTTGATGGTGACTTGTGCTATGGGCTTGGAGTTGGACTCTAGTGTTGTACGCCACATCCCCATTGAGTTCCTGAGGAAGGCTCTTAGGGTCCTGTTGATCTTGTACAATTCTAAGCATTCCAGTATCCAGCTGTGGGGCATTTAGTCATAAGCCTTCTTGTAATCAATCCAGGCAGTGCACATGTTGGTCAGTCTGGTCTTGCAGTCTCGGCTGACTGTTCTGTCTACCAGTAGCTGGTCTTTTGCGCCTCTGGTATTCTTGCCCATCCCTTTCTGTGCCCCGCTCATCTATTGACCCATATGCCTGTTCATCTTAGACGATATGATGCCTGACAGGAGCTTCCATGTAGTACTGAGGCAGGTTATTGGTCGGTAGTTGGATGGGACCGGTCCCTTCTTGGGGTCCTTGGGGATCAGGACCGTGCGACCTTCAGTTAGCCATTCCGGGTGTCTCTCATTAACTAGCAGCTGGTTCATTTGTGCTGCCAGATGCTCGTGGAGTGCAGTCAGCTTCTTCAGCCAGTAGGCGTGAACCATATTGGGCCCTGGTGCTGTCCAACTCTTCATACTGGAGACCCTTTCTTGGATATCTGCCACTGTGATGGTTACTGGACCCTGTTCAGGGAGGTCGCTATGGTCTGCCCTAAGATCAATTAGCCACTGAGCATTGCCGTTATGGGTTGCGTCCTTCTCCCATATGCTCTTCCAGTATTGCTCCGTCTCCAGCCTTGGTGGTGCCGTTCTCTTATTGTTCCCTTGCCACTGAGCGTACACCTTTGCTGGTTCTGTTGAGAACAGCTGGTTTATTCTCCTGCCTTCTATCTCTCTGGTGTACCTCCTCAAGCGGCTGGCCAAGGCTGTGAGTCTTTGCTTGGCAGTTTCCAAGGCCTCAGGTATGGACAGCTTGCTGTATTTCTTATGCACCTTCTTTGTCGCACCTTTCTGCAACTCCGTTAGTTGGCTAACCTCCCTCGGTGCTACTTTGATCTTGCCCTCTAGCCTCCTTCTCCATGGAGGGTACTGCTCCTTGTGACTGTTCAACTTATAGCCAAGCATCCCACTGATCACTGCTGCCGTACTGTAGATCAGCTTGTTAGTCTCGGTAATCGTGGCTGTAGGTATCGTCCATAGTGCTGCGTTAACATCATCTAGCAAACCTTCTGAGGCTACTTCACGTAATCTTGGTAACCAGTTACGGGGTATCCAGGTTTCAAGCTTGGCCATGATCCTATCTTTCAGGTCAGTTCCTCTCGCACTCAACGATCATTCTCCTATCGCAATTGGGGCTTTGTACCCAATCTCGGGTGGGGGTGATGATATCTCCCCCCTGACCTGGCGTCCTGACTCCTCCTTGCCGTAGCATTTGTGTTGTACCTTGTCAATCTCTAGCTGTGAGAGCAGTCCCTTCTTTCAAATGTTGGAACACTGAGCTACTAGTTGTTTCACCGTCATTGTGGATGTTGGGTATCGAAGAATCCATAGGTCCCTCATCCAATTCATGTAACCCCTTCCACCAGGGTTACTTGCGTAGTAGCATTCCAACAACGCCCTGTTTTCGTCTCTTGCCCACCGATGCCTTCTATATATATATATATATATGTATATATATATATATATATGTATATATATATATCTATATATATGTATACCAACAGTAATGTTTTAATGTTCTTCGTTATTAAACACTCGCACATAAATAAGTGACATCATATTCAGTACTTACTTTTGACAGTTCACTCTTCGGCCGCTCCCTTCTGCCGTATTTTGCAGCAAAATTATCCAGATCCACCGCCACGCTATGAATTGTGGGATATATGGGACCACGAAGCGTGCACCGGACCACGCTTGATATTCGAGGAAATCGACAGCGCACTTGGAGTACGCATTTGAAGCACACTTCGAATTGGGACAGCCGTCGTCGCTTGGCGGTGACGTAATCACACTTAAAATTCGTACTTCAAGCGTGCAGACCCTGAATTGGGACACAGCCATAGAAGAGTAGAGCTGTAGCAGGTGGTGTGAGGAGGAGGAGGAGGTGGTGTATTCTAGTTAACGCAGTACTGAAACACTCCAGCAGAGGGCGCTGTTAAGTCCTTATTGTAATACAGTTACTGTGTGTAGTAATACTTCATACATAATCTGCACTTATTTAAATCATACATGCTGTCAGTAAATGATTGGTTTCTATTTATTCTACTTCCTGTTGACTAGTTTTATTAAAGTGAAGCATTAAAGCTGATGGTGTGACTGGATGTAAACTGGTGCTGGAGTTCACCTCCATGTAGCAGCTTCACTTTTACATGGAGACATCAATTATTCGCGCTGTAAACTTGTCATTTAAGCTGCTGAAGGAAATCTTTTTAAATCATTTTCTCCTGAATTCTTCCGGAAACAATCTGAACACAACAAATTGGTGACCCGACGTGATTTTTCAGTTGGAAAGGAGGCTCCTGATGGAGCTGCTGTCAGACGCCAGAACTAGAGGAAACTGATTCACCCTCACAGAAGGCCTTCAACATAAAGGTACGCACAGCCTGTTTTATCAAAAGCTGCAAAATTGGACATAAACCAAATTAAAATGTGAGCGATTACAGTTTTCTCAGTCACACTGATCGAGTGTTTATATGATAAGATACATGATTAATGCATAAAGCTGGAATTACAAGTTGGTAAGAAGGTTTTTAACAAAGGTTTGATTTAAGCCTGAAGTTTAAAGGTGAAAGAAATTTCAAGGTTTGATCAAGGAAGATCAAGGTTTATCAAGGCTAACAAGGACAAAGGTCAAAGGTTACAATAAGGTGATAATATATAATAGATAAATAAGGTGAAAATATAAGATAAAAGGGGTTTTTTTGGTTATAAGGAATAAATAGGTCAAAGGTCAGATTAAACAGGTTAAACAGGATCGGCAAAAATTAAACAAGGATAAAGAAATAAAACATTAAACGACAAATAACTTTAAAGTTCAGTTACTGAGAAATTAAACAAGTTCAAATGAGGTTAAGAGTTAAATCAAATCAAATCAAAATTTATTTATATAGCACATATTTAAACAACAGTGTTGACCATAGTGCTTCACAGTCAGTAAAAGAATGAGACAATTAAAACAAACAATAAAACAGGATAACAAAGAATAGGTAACAACACAACAAGCTAGAACAGCCAACTAGTTAGAATCAAAAGCCAAAGTAAAAAGATAAGTTTTAAGACGTGATTTAAAAGACCGGGTGGACTCGGCAGTACGAATATGAACAGGGAGGTTATTCCAGAGTCTAGGTGCCACGATTGCCAAGGCCCAGTCACCTCTCGACTTCATTCGAGACCTAGGTTGTGCTAGGAGCCTGTGATTGGATGATCTAAGTGCTCTGTTTGGATTGTATAAGTGGAGTAGTTCAGAAAGATAGCTGGGTGCTAAATTATTCAGAATTTTAAAGGTGAACAAAAGAATTTTAAAATCTATGTGATATTTAACAGGGAGCCAATGTAATTTGGCTAAAATTGGAGGAAAGTTCTTCGAAAGCGGAGGAGGATTCTCAGATCTCTATTTAAAATCTTGTGTGTGGTAGTCCAAAGGCCGGAGATTCAAAAGAGTTTGGTGATCATAGGCAAGTAACGTGGAGATGTCAGGGCAGCACATAGAGAAAAGGACGACAAACAACAAACAACAGCGGAGGAGACGGCTTGCCATGAACACTGGCGCCATCATGCATACATATAGAAAATGTTAAGCCTTTGTTAGGTAGTTGCCACAGACACTTTATATTGTTCAAATCAAATGACAGTGAAACATGTTTAATGACACCTCAGCTTCAGCATCTTCATGCTGTGATTGCAGCCGTTCAACTCTGTGTTTATTTTTAACCCAAATCATCACAACATGGAAATATAATCATCAAAATGATGTGACTGGAAGGATGCAGCAGTCTGTGCTCCACCTTTCTCCTCCACACCTGCAGGTGGAGAACATGGATGTATGAATCTCTACAGAGTTCTTTGAATATTATCTGTCTTATCAGTTTTCAGTGAACAAACATCCTCACAGAGCCAAAATAAGCAGTTTGTATCCAACATAACTCAGCTGGACTCTGATGCTCGGTATAACAGCCACACATGACTCTGGATTCACTCAAAGCATTGAACAAACTTTATTCTGAAATTTATTCTCTGATATTTGCTCTTCAGCCCGAGTGTCCATCAGTGGGAACATTTCAACTTTTCTTCTGTTCAAATCAAACTCCATGAGAATCAAAGTGTGAATCAGAGTCCTGATAATCAGATTCTATAGAAACATGGAGACTGTAGAGGATTTATACTCAATATGTTCATTTGTTCCCTTCAATAAAAATCAATCAGTTCATCCAATAAAATCAGTCATTGATCAGTTTGATTGAAAGGACAGACGATCAGAGGTGCAGAGTTTTTACCTCCATCATTGTTACAGGGACTGAAGTATGGGTGGAGTTTGTGAGTGAAGGAGCAGCCAGTAAAGGAGTCGATCAGAGCTGCAGCACCTACATCATAAAAGGAGACCAGACCCTCCTCATAATCCACAAACACCCCCACCTTCTCAGGACCAGGATGAAGACAGAGAGGGACTGGAGGATCAGCATTAGCCTCGTACTCATTTCCATCTGTCAGCCCTACAGTCCAGAAACCATCCTGAGGTCTCAGTGGGATTATTCCCTTCCTATTGATCGACTCTGGCCACTCCTAAAGTTCACTCAGTCTTTCCTTTAACCTGAACCTTAAAGTAAAATCTGCCTGAAGAGAAACTCTGCTCTCCTAAAACACAAACACACTGAGAAAATCTCTCTGGGTTGTCTGGAAGTTTCTTCCTCACATCACTATGATACAGTTGTTTTCCATCATCAGACAGGATGAGTTCAGGATGAGCTGTATCAGGATCCACAGTCAGGCGTCTCTCAACAGACTCCATCAGAGCCGTGAAGACCTGAACACCTTCTGCTTTTTAGACAATGTTAAACTTCATCATCACATCGGCTCCTCTGACGACCTGTTTGAGGCTGAAAGGCAGAGCCTATAATGTGTTTTCTGGATACACTGGGCTTTTTCAACATTGCAATCTAAACGAGTATCCAAATAAGGTCTCCCTGACAGAATGTCGGGAGCACTGGTCTGTCCAAATCATGGACAAACAGTATCACACATTCTTGATTTTTAGCTCACAAACACTTCTTATAAGAACTTATTGCTCCTGAAATTGTGGAGGTTTTATCTCTTTAAACAGCAAGTTACAGGAGGATACAGATAATTACCAGGAAAATGTCCTCAGCTTATTGAAATAATCCCGTCCGATAACACGTGAGAACTATAAATGTATCATTTTCTGTTATAACCGACAAACTGAACAGTCACACTCATTTTTCACGTTGTGACTAAAACACGTCACTACTTCCACGTCTGGTTGGTGGTGATGGAGGCGGAGTCAGTTTCCCTGCCCAGCGAATGTTCCCGACACAAACAGATCCCCACCTTGGCACAACAGCGACCACGGTCTCACCACAGTAAATGCATCATGTTGTCAGCTTTCCTGTATCTTATCCAGAGAAACTGGTCAGGCCGCTCTCTTCCACATGTTCACACTTCCTCCTTTCACTGTCAGTGGGCTCAGAGTCCATCGTATGTGGCTCATTATCTGATGCCGACCAGTGTTACACACTGAGAGGTTGATGGCTCCGTGTCAGAGCGCTGGCTATGAATTTCAGATGGATCAGGCCTTAACGACAAAGTTATCAATGGTTCGTTTCATCTTTTCTCGTTACCCACAGCTACATCCACTCCTGTCAGGCCTAGGCTGCTCACCTCTCTATCTGCCTGCACTTTTAACACGTAGGCCTGCAGGAACATCTGGACCACAGCCAATCAGAGAGGTCCTGCCCTCATCAGCATCAGCGCCACGGAAATACACGGATACATCCGTAGACTCGAGACAGGATTCACAATGCGTTTTTGGGACTTTCAGGTGTTTGAACCAATGTTTTCTGATCAAACCAGAAAGCTTTAATGAGCAGCTGGATTTGTCTCGCATTAACTGGCTGAGTTAATGCCAGTTAATGCAACATCGAAGAAGCTGGAATCCACAGCTGTGCGTGTTCATGGAGCTTGCATTTTCACCTGCTGGACATCATTACCTGACAAGTTTAACTGTCTTCAGAACATTGCAGAGGCCTTATTGACAGTTTTGGCTCTACATATCTGTGTGAGCAGGTTTTTCTCACATGAGTCCTCAGGTAGCCGTCTGAATGCTGGACACTCGGAGACCTGTGTCTCTGAGTGGGAACAACATGTGTATCTCTGTATTAACAAACATGCCATATTGGCCCAATTTATTTTTCTTATCATTGTTGTGAGGAGACCATAAATAGCATTTACATATGCTGTTGTACAGTTCATTTGCTGTTATGGATAAAAAAGTGTCTTTGTTGTTTTTGGTTTCAAAATAGCTGATAACTATTCACTGATAGCTGCTAACATCTGCGAACAAGTATAATTCTATAAAGTTGTTCTATATAGTGTGTAACTGTTCATATAGAGTGTTATTAAATGTATTACTAATGCAATCATATGGCACATTGACTTGTGAGGAATGTATATGTAGGAGCCTACATGCAGTTTAATTTGAAATGTATGCTTTTTTTT
>CAKLIZ010000490.1:47884-72884 GCA_922035795.1 Oreochromis mossambicus
TTTTAGTGTGCTTTATAAATAAAGTTTATTATTATTATTATTATGAAATTGAAGAATTTCCCCCTTAGTAAAGATGTTTACTAAGATTTTACTCAGGTGGCGCTGCTGAGAGTTGTGGTCTCAGGAATAGCTAATGATCAGAGGATCATTTTGAGATACACTTATTTGTGAGAAAAAGAGTAATACCGGACGCAGAAGTCCGAGGAGTTGACATATGATTTAAGAGACTGAAGCCAGCCGTGAGTTTGAGTGTAACAGTAAATTGAGGTTGAAGGAAATCAAGGTTTACTGTGTTGAAGTAATTTTGATAATAATACTACATGAGGTGTAGTAATTTCATCTTTATTTAGATAAAAGGCATGCTTATTTTGGGGTCTTGCCAAATTGAAATTTCACGTACAGGGGATCGTCTTTACATAAAATGCATATGTCACGGTGAAACGCCAGAGACCCCCTATGGTTTTACAGTGTCTGCAGAAATAAGGGAGTCAGACTTACATAACTTCTTGCTCCGTTGCTTCCTTATATTCCGTTGCCTAGTCGATTATAGTGCGAGGACAGGAGAGGACCCATGAGAGGCGGAGCGGGCATTTTCCTCCTTCTGTGAGCGTGGATTTGATGATTTTGAAATTCAGTATCACTGGACAGGGTGAATTACGCGCTGTTGATTTATATAACGACAAGTAGCGTTTCTATGGGGAGGTCCGCCGTGGTCTCTCAAAAGCACTGTTGGTTGATACTGTTAATGATCCATAACTCATATTTTCTTTAATCTGGTGAAGTGATGTCGTATGTATCTTTTCTCTTTCCAGGTTAAGAGTACAGGTTGGGTGCGGTCTACTTCTCCTTTTTGATTCTAACACAGGAGTTATTTTAATTAAACCAGAAACGTGGTAATAAATGAAGGTGTGAGCATCTTCCTGATTGCAGAGAATTTCTAAAATTATTTGAGTGCGTTTCCTTGTCTTTAAAAAAAAAAAAGAGAGATTCTGCACAGTGAATGGAGGAAAGGTTCCCCTATTATACTTTTGATTCGAGCACATTAATTGGTTTCACTTTCCTGATCCAACTGACGCCTCTAAGTGCTGGAGAGGTGGAGGTAGAGGTTCTTGTTTGTTGTGAGACAGCGGACAGAGACCATTATTTTTATAGAATAGATACTTTAACCGGACCAGAGCTTCTCACCTTCTTGGCTGCTGGTGGAGACGTAGGCCACGGTTTGGCCCAAGTTCTGGCACAGAACTATTTAGAGGAGCGAGAAGTTTAGCAGCAAATGTTGGTGTGCCATATTGTTTTTGTCTCGGCGGAAACCGAGAGAATTCACGGGATAATTCACGTGGTTATTCCCTGGCTTTCTAGAAGCAGATTTGATGACTGGATGAGGCTTAGTTTTCCTGTTGATGACGAAGCATGGTATATTGTTCGTCTATAAGGTTAGAGTTGATTAATATCCACGGAGGGATTCATGTGGTAGGTCTAGTTCACGGCGAAACAGAGAATAATTATTATATGCTTGTACTCTCTGCAGATATTACTGAGGAACAGCTCCCCGAGTTTCTTGGTCATTGTTTAAGGAAGTTTAAAGAGCTGGCTGAACTTGCTGAGAGAGGATCTGTTTCTGAATAAGAGATTTGAGTGTTTTTAGATGTGATTTATGTGTCAGGACTGGCTTGTTTGTGCAGTTAAAATCATTTGTGGGTTTTTTTTTATCAAAATTGTACCACCAGATATTGATTCAGCTAAGAGCTACTGGGTGCGGCCAACTTCCCTCTTTTTTCTTCCCCTTTCAACAGGAGAAGAAACACGCACTGTAGGCCTCTTTAAGATTAAAAGAATAACGTTGCTTGTCTCTTGGTGATTTTAAAATAACACGCCTTGCTGAACGGTGTGATTTTGACTTTAGCAGAAGGAGAAGAGAATTGTTTTTATTTTTTATTTTTGTGCATGTCTAAAATAACTGAACTATAGAACTGCTCAGTATCTTGGTTCGCCTCTACTTCCTCTTTTTACCGAGGCCTTGTCTATAAGCTGCACGGAGTATAAAAACCACAGTGAGTGGTTTTTTTGAGCAAGAATTGCAGCTGGTTTGGTGCGTTTATTTTGTAGTGCTGATAATTGTGGCTGTTTTGTGAGTTTATGAAGTAAATGCTGTTCTGACCCCGTGTTGGTCAGTGTGTGTTACATCAAGCAGGTACGAAAAGAGGAAGTGACTGCTAGGGCTGCCACAGCGCTTCTGACGGAAGGAGGAAGTGACTGTTCAGTGGCTGCAGGGCTTCTGATAAAGAAATAGGGAAGTCACGTCAAGGAGCTTGCGAGGAGGAGTCGTACAGCAGCCATTTTGTGAAAAGCTCAGAGGAACAAAATGGCGGAAAGTTCAACTATGACATCTAGTGGACAAAGAGTATATAAGCCACTAAAGGATCAGCTGGATGAGCTAAACAGAGCCATCCACATGTCATGATCAAGAACAACTAAAGCAGTAGACAAAGAATTCAAAGCTGTAAGAAAATATGTGGAGAAATTATGTGCTGCCCAACAAAAAACTTTGCAAGACATACAACCTCTCTACCTGATCTTCGAAGAGGAAGGTGAGAACTGTGTAAAAAGATTACAGCAATTGCAGCAGGAAACACTGACTCATGCAATGAACAGACAAACCAAAGCAGAAATAAAAGTCTTGAAGGAAAACCATGGAAAATGCTCCAAATGGACAATAATGTGCAGAGGAATTTCCAATTGGATGAAAAAGGATCAGTAAAGTAAAAAAGTAAAATTATTTATATAGCACCTTTCAAGATAAAAATCACAAAGTCAAGTCAAGTCAAGTCAAGTTGGCTTTATTGTCACTTCAACCATATACAGTTTGTACAAAGTGAAGCGAAACAACGTTCCTCCAGGGCCAAGGTGCTACATGCAACATAAATTTACAACATAAATTAATAGAAAAACACTAAACTAGCTAACTAGAGACAGGAAAGACTGACCTAACATAAATTACAACATAAATTAACAAAAAAACTAACTATCTAACTAAAACTAACTATCTAACTAGGTAGGTAGTGCAAAGGAAACAGTAAACATACTTGGTATGTAGGTAGTGCAGGAACAGGAAACATAAAAATATTGTGCAAAAAGAGCATTTACAGGTTGACGTGCAAGAGGTGTGTTCTAAGGTCAGTGAATCCCAGGAAGGCGGCAGGTCCTGATGGAATACATGGAAAGGTTCTCAGAGCATGTGCTGACGAACTGACCGGAGTCTTCACTAAAATCTTCAACCTTTCCTTGTCATTAAACACCGTCCCGCCCTGCCTCAAAACCTCCACCATCATCCCCAAGAAGACAGCTGTGGTCAGCCCAAATGATTACAGGCCTGTTGCACTTACGCCTGTAGTGATGAAGTGCTTTGAGAGACTGGTCTGTCAGCACATCAGGGCCGGTCTGCCTCCCACTTTGGACCCCCACCAATTTGCCTACAGGACAAATCGATCCACCGAGGACGCTATCACCATAGCGCTCCACACTGCGCTGAGTCACCTGGAGCTCCGAGGAAGCTATGTGAGAATGCTCTTCCTGGACTTCAGCTCAGCATTTAATCATATCATCCCAGAGATCCTGGTCCAGAAACTGTCTCACCTGGGACTCTCCACCCCCATCTGCCTCTGGATCAAGGACTTCCTGACAAATAGACCACAGTCTGTCAGACTCGGCCCCCACCTGTCCAGCACCATCACACTCAGCACCGGGTCTCCACAAGGATGTGTTCTGAGTCCCCTCCTGTTTACGCTCTACACATCCGACTGCTCCCCTACCCATCTCTCAAACACCATCATAAAGTTCGCAGATGACACCACAGTGGTTGGACTCATCTCAAGGGGGGATGAGTCAGACTACAGAGAGGAGGTCAACAGACTGACTGAGTGGTGTTCAGTTAATAACCTCCAACTGAACACCACGAAAACTAAAGAACTTATCTTGGACTTCAGGAAGGGCAGAGCAGACCCGGCCCCACTTTACATTCACGGGAACTGTGTGGAGAGGGTACACTCCATGAGGTTTCTGGGCGTGCAGATCTCTGATGATCTCTCCTGGACTGCAAATACCACGGCGGTGGTAAAAAAGGCCCAGCGGCGTCTCCACTTTCTGAGAGTGCTCAGGAGGAACAACCTGGAGGAGAGGCTGCTAGTGACATTCTACAGAGCCACCATAGAGAGCATCCTAACGTACGACATAACAACATGGTATGCAGGGTGCTCAGCTGCAGACAGGAAAGTACTGCAGAGGGTCATCAACACAGCCCAGAAGATCACTGGCTGCTCTCTGCCCAGCCTGGAGGTCATTGCAAACTCTCGGTACCTCACCAGAGCTGGCAATATCATCAAGGACCATTCTCACCCCAGCAATCATCTGTTTGAACTATTACCGTCAGGCCGACGGTACAGGTCACATAAAACCAGGACAAACAGATTCAGGGATAGCTTCTTTCCCAGAGCTATCACCGTAGTAAATAAGCACAAAAACAATTGAACCTGCTTAGCTATATCATACTGTCACTGTCATTATATTATGCTGCTATTCATACTGTCATTATATTAATGCTGCTATCCAGTATATATATCGTACTTAATATTGTTTGAGTACTTACGATTGTTTTATTGTACCTTTTATATTTTACATTTATATTTATTATTGTATTTTGCACCAAAGGAGTGGCACTCCAATTTCGTTGTACCCTGTACAATGACAATAAAGGCTATTCTATTCTATTCTATTCTAGTCCAGTCTCAATGCTTAGAGGTAGTTGAGTTGAGCTGAGTGATAGTGTGTGTGTGTGTGTGTGTGTGTGTGTGTGTGTGTTTGTGTTTATCAGTCCAGTCCCTTTTTGTTGAGGAGACGGATGGCTTGTGGAAAGAAGCTGTTGCACAGTCTGGATGTGTGTGCCCGAATGCTTTGGTACCTTTTTCCAGATGGCAGGAGTGTGAAGAGTGTGTGAGAGGGGTGTGTCCAATCAGCCACAATGCTGGTGGCTTTGCGAATGCAGCGTGTGGTGTAGATGTCCTTAATAGAGGGGAGAGAGACCCCGATGATCTTCTCTGCTGTTCCCACTATCCGCTGTAGGGTCTTGCTGTCCGATATGGCACAGTTCCCAAACCAGGCACTGATACAGCCGCTCAGGATGCTCTCGATAGTTCCTCTATAGAAGGTGGTCAGGATCGGTGGTGGAAGCTGGGCCTTTCTCAGTCAGAAAGAAGAGACGCTGTTGGGCTTTCTTGTGCAGGAAGCTGGTGTTGAGGGACCAGCCGAGGTCCTTCTCGGGGTGGACGCCCAGGAATTTGGTGCTGTCGACGATCTCCACAAAGGAGCCATTGATGCACAGTGGTGAATGGTCGCCTCGTGTCCTCCTAAAGTCAACAACCATCTCTTTTGTCTTGTCAACATTCAGAGACAGGTTGTTGTCTTTACACCAGTCCGTTAGCCTCTGCACTTCCTCTCTGTACGCTGACTCATCATTCTTGCTAATGAGACCCACCACGGTCGTGTCATCAGCGAACTTAATGATGTGATTTGAACTATGTGTTGCTACACAGTCATGAGTCAGCAGTGTGAACAGCAGAGGACTGAGCACACAGCCTTGTGGGGCCCCAGTGCTCAGTGTGGTGGTGCTGGAGGTGCAGTTCCCAATCCGTACTGACTGAGGCCTTCCGGTCAGAAAGTCCAGGATCCAGTTGCAGAGGGAGGTGTTCAGGCCCAACAGGCTCAGCTTTCCAATCAGTTGTTGGGGGATGATCGTGTTGAATGCTGAGCTGAAATCTATGTACAGCATTCGAACGTGTGTGTCCTTCTTGTCCAAGTGTGTGAGGGCAAGATGGAGTGCAGTGGAGATGGCGTCGTTCGTTGAGCGGTTATGGCGGTACGCAAATTGCAGTGGGTCCAGTGAGGGGGTAGCAGAGTCTTGATGTGTCTCATGACGAGCCGCTCGAGGCACTTCATGATGGTGGGTGTAAGTGCAACAGGACGGTAGTCGTTGAGACAGGACACAGAAGACTTCTTGGGCACGGGGACGATGGTGGTGGCCTTGAGGCTCGTGGGAACGACGGCACTGCTCAGAGAGATGTTGAAGATGTCGGTGAGAACATCTGCCAGCTGTTCAGCACATTCTCTGAGCACTCTGCCTGGGATGTTGTCTGGTCCAGCAGCTTTACGTGGGTTGACTCTGCGTAGAGTTTTCCTCACCTCAGCTGTAGTGAGACACAGCACCTGGTCGTTCGGAGGAGGGGTGGACTTCCTCGCCGCCACATCGTTCTGCCTGTCGAACCGAGCGTAGAAGTTGTTCAGAGCATCTGGGAGGGAGCCGTCACCATCACAGGCAGGTGATGTCGTCCTGTAGTTAGTGATGGCTTGTAAGCCCTGCCACATGCGCCGTGTGTCGCCGCTGTCCTTGAAGTGGTTGTGGATTCTCTGGGCGTGTGCACGCTTCGCCTCTCTGATGGCCCGAGAAAGTTCGGCCCTAGCTTTACTAAGCGCCACCTTATCTCCCGCTTTGAAGGCAGAGTCTCGGGTCCTCAGAAGTGCACGCACTTCCGCAGTAATCCACGGTTTCTGGTTGGGTCGTGAGATGATGGTCTTGGAAACAGTGACGTCATCGGTGCACTTGTTAATGTAGCTGGACACTGATGACGTGTACTCCTCCAAGTCAGTGAAGTCGTTGTAAGTTGCAGCCTCCCTAAACATGTTCCAGTCAGTGCTCTCAAAACAGTCCTGAAGAGCAGAGGTGGCTCCTGCTGGCCAGGTTTTCACCTGCTTCAGAACCGGTTTTGATCGCCTGACGAGTGGTCTGTATGCTGGAATTAGCGTAACAGAGATGTGGTCTGAGTAGCCAAGGTGGGGGCGGGGCTCTGCCCGATATGCGCCAGGGATGTTTGTGTAAACAAAGTGCTTTACAGAGGCAGAAAAAAGACATTAAAATCCAAAACAAAACAAAATTAACCAAAAGCGAGTTTAAACAGATAGTCATGTCTTTTAAAAAGCAGTTAAAAACCTGAGTCCACAGATCTCAAACTCAAAGGGAGCGAGTTCCAGAGTCTGGGAGCCACTGATACAAACGCTCTGTCACCTTTTGTTTTTAACCTTGTATGCGGGACAACCAGCAACCCCTGGTCACAAGACCTCAGGGACCTGCTGGGGTGATAAGAAAGAAGAAGATCACTTAAGTAAGTTGGAGCTACACTGTGCAGGGCCCTATAAGTCATGATTATGATCTTAAATTGGACCCTGAACTTGACAGGGAGCCAATGCAGCTGAATAAGGAGGGGAGTGGCATGGGAGTGTTTGTGATGCTTTGTCAGAAGCCTAGCAGCAGCATTCTGAACGCCCTGCAGTCGTTCCAGGGAGGCATTACTTAAGCAAGTAAACAAGGAATTACAATAGTCTAAGCGGGATGAAACAAAAGCATGAATAATCATTTCCAATTCGGAACGTGACACAATAGGGCTCAGTTCAATTCAATTCAATTCAATTCAATTCAATTTTATTTATATAGCGCCAAATCACAACAAAAGTCGCCTCAAGGCGCTTTATATTGCACAGTAGATCGCACAATAATAAATACAGAGAAAAACCCAACAATCATATGACCCCCTATGAGCAAGCACTTTGGCGACAGTGGGAAGGAAAAACTCCCTTTTAACAGGAAGAAAGCTTAGCGATATTTCTTAAATGGTAAAAACAAGAGTGAACCAAAGATTTAACGTGCGTGTCCAGCGTCAGAGCTGGATCAAATGTAGCACCAAGGTTCCTAATGGATGATTTAATATAAGAAGCAAGAGGGCCTAGATTTTTAACCACGAGGGGAACAAATTTCTCAGGAGCAAAGACAATGATTTCCGTTTTATCAGCATTTAGTTGAAGGTAATTACCAGCCAGCCAATCTCTAACGGAATCTAAGCAGGACTGCAAGATTTGGAGCTTAGAAACATCAGGTGGTCTAAAAGAGACATATAGCTGAATATCATCTGCATAACAATGATATGAAATATCAGAGAAAGGGCTAAGAAGTTGCAGAAGAGGGAGTAAATACAACAAAAACAATAATAGTCCCAAGACAGAGCCCTGAGGCACCCCATAGGCAAGAGAGCTGACAGAGGATCTGAACTTAGAGGTAGCCACAGAGAAAAATCGATTTGACAAATACGATTTAAACCATTCCAATGCGGTACCCGATACACCCACCCAGTGGTTTAATCTGTCTAACAAAATAAGATGATCAACGGTGTCAAAAGCAGAGGTCAGATCCAGCAACATCAAAACAGTGCACTCTCCAGCATCGTAATTCATCAAAATATCATTAGACACTCTAAGAAGTGCAGTTTCGGTAGAGTGAGCATTACGAAAGCCAGATTGAAATTTATCAAGAACGTTGTGTTCATCTAGAAAATCCGTAAGTTGCTTGGCCACAACCTTTCCTAAAATCTAGGCAATAAAAGGCAGTTTTGAGATGGGTCTGTAACTGGAAAGCAAAGAAGGATTAAGTTTAGGTTTTTTTAAAAGTGGGTGAATGACAGCACTTTTACAGTAAACAGGGACCTGACCAGAGAGTAGAGATACATTAATAATTCGAAGAACACCAGGACCAATAGACTCAGAAACATTTTTAAATAAAGACCCAGAAAAAATATCAAGGGGGCAAGAGGATGATCTCATTGAAGTGACAAGCTTCAACAACTCAGGTAAAGACACTGGTGCAAATCTTTCAAATATGACAGGCTTAAGCAAAATCGGAACAGGCAAATGGTACATGGAGGGAGAGATGTTGCTCCTTACATTGCTAACCTTTTCAACAAAGAAGGAAAGAAAATTTTCACAGTCTTCATTCGAAGAAATGGGGACAGCCGCAGAAGCCGGAGCAACAATATCCCTAATTGTGTCAAATAGAACCTTAGGGTTACCTCTGGTCCTAGAGACTAGGTTTGAAAAATAAGCAGCCCTTGCATCACGAATTGAAGCGTTAAAAGAAACTAAAAGGTCTTTTAAATGAAAGAGATGAACCTGTAAACGAGGATGGTAAGTTCACCTCCCCAACAACAGGAAGATAAAGCAGAGACAACAGAACAGGTGCTTACTATGTTGAAATCTCTCCATGATTTGCAAAAGGAGAACAAGAAACTGGAAGGACAAATACATTTTCTGAACACAGCAAAAGAGAAACTGGAGCATGCGCATGTGAAGCTACCACTACCTTTTAATGCTCTCCCCACCTCTTCTGAACTACTAGGAGACACACTGCCGCCACCCCCACCTCCATGCCCAGTAAACTGTTAAGATTCAAAAATTAAGGAAGGGATACAGGAGGAAATCCAAATAACACATTGATCCTGCCAGGTGGAGTCAAACGATGATTTTTAATGAACACACGCAGCGTGGGGAGATGTAATCTGTACGCAGACAGCATCAGATCTCCGCCCAGCAACTACACAGCAATAGTTTTATACCATCGAGGTATTTTTTACTGACGCCCTCTCTACGTCATCCGATACATTACATGCATACGTCAAATCAAAACCACAATTACTTTTACATCTGAATGCAATATCACTATTAATAATTAATACAATGGTAATATGGACAATAGCAGTAAAATAATTTCTACTCCCAATACTCCCATTACAAGAGCTATACCCTTGGGTCACCCAGGTGCCCTCTGCTCCGCCCCCTCCTACGCCTTCCCTGTAATGTCTCTAGCAGGAGGAGAGATCAGAGGGCCACAAGGACAAAAGGGCACAGTAATTGGGGGATTTGCAGATGTTGTACACATCACCCCTGCAGCAGTAGGTCAGCCACCCAGTGCACAGTCCAGGACGTTACAGCCCATGGGTGTGGGAGGAACAACAGGAGCCACAGCTAAGGCTGGAGGCCCAACTTCATCTCCCAAGTTCGTAGATTTCATGGAGTTTGACCCACTAAAAACACAAGGGGAATCTGGAGCTGAGGACCACCCGAGTGTGAACTCAGCTACCAGTCAGGAGGGGCCGAAAAAGGGAACCTCTGTTACCCTCTCAACAGGTGGTATGGCCTCACCAGCGGACCAGGTCCGGAGGCTAGAGTTTATCCCGTTGCCCAACCCAGGTAGAAAAGAGCAGCCTAAGCCAATAAAGACAGCTGGAATGGAGAAGGCTCAGTGGAAAGGAGAAGTTTGTGGAGAAGTGCATGCTGACAAAGATGCTTTGGCAGACATCCTGCAAAGAGTAATCAAAGTAGAAGAGAGAGTACAAAAGGAAAACCTGGCTGTTTTTGACGAAGAAGACGAGATGTTGGAAGAGAATGAGCCAGACTGTGTGGGAGGTCGTGAAGTTCGACCTGACACCAAAATGGCAGGAATGAAATTGCGATCACAGAAAACTGTGCCTCGGATGGATAAACCAAAACAAAAGCTGGTCAACCAGGACAAGACCATATCTGGGCGAGATGAACGGCAGTCAAAAATATGATCAGCTGAAGCTTGAAGAAAAGGAAGTGCACTTCAAGAATAGCTTAGATAGCTTAGAATGGGAGATGCCCCTAATGCGTGGGGCAAAGCAGGAACCAGTCTATCGCTCGTACAACATAAGGGATTTGGAGGCGCTGGTTAAACAGCTTCCACCTATAACAGAGGGAGGAGCAGCTTGGTTAAGGAAGTTAAGGACCTTAACAGAAGGGGAAGAGCTAGCCATTGGCGATTTTCATGTGATTGCAGGCAGGTGTATGATAGGTGGTGGATTAGCAGACGTGGAGGAAATTGCTAACACCATAACCCTTCCAAATGACGTGCCATATAACAGAGTAGAAGACAAGCTAGCTGACGCAGTTCGTGAAAAATACATGACTCTAAATTTAGGTTCCATACCAAAGATAACCTGGGATCCAAAATACACTCCAAGAGAATTTTTAGAGAGAGCTAAAGAACAATGGCTGTCACAAACCGGCATACATCCAGGCCAGGGAGGCGAGCACAGAGCGTGGTTTCGTGCAGCGGTGTTAAAGGGGCTGCCAGACAAAGTAACAACAGATTTAGAAAAGAACCCAGATTTTGCAGTGGCAGACTCTGTTCAGTGGGAAAGGCACGTGGTGCAGGCGAAGGAATTGGAATCGATGGTCAAAAGGGCGATGGATGAGGCTTGGTGGCAAACTACCCAAATCCCAAATGTCTCGTATGCACCACAATGTAAAACGTACCGTATCACATGTCTATCTGACGACGCAGTGATTTTAGAACATCAACAAGTATCAAGAACACATGGCAGGGAAAGAACTGATCATCCAGATGCAGTAGCCCAACTTTCAAAATTGCCTGACAATCTCTGGTCTACCGGACCTACAGATGTCGGCCTAGCCACTTGTTCGCCCGTCCTGTTCCACCTCAAGTCGCAGGCACCAATTGCACGACCACAGTATAAACACAAACCTGAAGCAGAAGAAGGGATTGCAGAAACGATTCAGGGGCTGCTGAAAGCAGGAGTGCTTGAGCCCTCGCAATCCCTTTGGAACACACCAATTTTGCCGGTGGAGAAACATGGGACAGGGAAGTACCGTATAGCACATGATTTAAGAGCCATTAAAGCCATATTGCATACCGACACTGTGCCTGTGCCTAACCCTAACTGTCATCACATGGGACCAAAAATGGTTCACGTGTATTGATTTAGCTAACGCATTCTTTTGTCTCCCTTTACATGACTCACTTAGGGACATTTTTTCGTTCACATACAGAGGCCACCAGTTAAGATACACACGCCTGCCACAAGGCTATGCCCTGTCCCCCGGCATTTTCAATCAGGTGCTCAAAGAGGCCCTGTCACCTTGTCAGTTGCCTGAGGGGTGTACACTAATACAGTATGTAGATGACTTGCTCATCGCGACTCCTTCGGCAGCGGCCTGCATGGCAGCATCCCTCGCAGTGCTCAAAAGACTGGCTTAATGTGGCTTCAAAGTAAGTAAAAAAAACTACAGTTGGTTCGACCAGAAGTCACATTTCTGGGCTGTGTAATCACACATAAATCATTGGGACTAACGAACACACACAGAGACCAAATTTTGACACACTCAAAACCAAAAACGGTGAAAGAACTCCTTCTTTTCTTGGCCTGACAGGTTACAGCAGACAGGTTCATTCCAAACTATGCAGGAAGGACTGCCCCCTTACGGGACTTGATCAAACAGGTGGGTGTTCGAAACCTTAAGGCTGAACTGCCACGGACGCTCGACGCTGAAACCGCGTTCATTTCATTAAAACAAGACTTGTCAAGAGCCTCTGATCTGGCCACACCCAATTATGACAAACCATTTTACTTAGATATTTCTGAAACACACGGAAACATAAATGGAGTGTTGTTTCAGAAAAAAGAGGGAGGAAGACAGGTACTTATGTATGTCAGCACAAGACTGAACCCAACAGAAGCAAGACATCCTATATGCACACAGCATGCAGCAGGGGTCGCTAAAATAATACAGAAAACAGCACAAGTAGTGAGAGAACAACCATTAAAAGTTCTGACTACACACAGCGTGGTGGCATATGTGAACTCACAAGCATTCACTATGACACCATTAACACAACAGAGATTGAGTAAAGTTCTAGATGCTCCAAATCTGACATTTACACATGAAGGAATAAATATGGCAGATTTAATGGGATCAGGAGAACCCCATGACTGTGTTAAGAAAGCAGAAGTATAAGGGAAAGTCAGGGAAGACTTAAAAGCAGAACCTATTTCTGGAGCTGAGGACTGGTTCACAGATGGCTGCTGTCATCGTGATGAAGAAGGATTGAAAGCAGGCTACGCCATAGTCTGTAAACAAGGAACTGAATTTGAAGTAAAAGAAGCAGGAAGAATTGAAGGACAACAGTCTGCTCAGAAAGCAGAAGTAATTGCACTGAGTCGGGCCTTGAGACTGGCCAAAGACAAAAGAGTGAACATTTATACTGATTTGGCCTATGCTTTTGGAGCAGCCCATGTGGAACTCCCGCAATGGAAAAGGGCGGTGTTCAGAACGGCAACAAATGCTCCTATTTGCCATAGGAAGGAAATGGAGGAACTGGAGAGGGCCCTGCATGAGCCAAACGAGGTGAGCATTATTAAATGTAAAGGACACTCTCAGGCAAACACCATGGTTGCAAAAGGAAATCAGAAAGCGGACGAAGCCGCAAAGGAAGCAGCAGGCTATAAAGGACGACAACAAATGGTGCAGGTAACTGCTGAAGAGGAAGCAGGCATCAATATGTTCAAGGAAGCCAGACAGGCGCAGGAGGAGGCATCTCTGGAGGATAAAGGGGTGTGGCAGAGCAAAGGAACCTGGAAAGAAGGTGGTCTCTGGAGAGGAGCCGATGGACGACTGGTCCTAACCGACAAACTGGCGAGACAGAAGATAACTGAGGCACACGGGCTTGGCCACGTGGGAGTGGCTCAGATGGAGAGAAATTTGTGTCACTGGTGGCACCTGGATCTAACAGCCATGATAAAAGAAAAAGCCCGAACGTGCCTAATTTGTGGAGCACACAATCCAAAGCCAGTGGTAAAGCCAGAAGCAGGTAAGTTTCTCCTGCCAGAGAGGCCAGGAGAAGAAATTGTGATTGATTTCACTGACATGATTGATGTGGGGCCTGGGGGAGTCAGGTATTTGTTAGTGTGTGTAGATGCTCTGACCGGCTGGCCAGAAGCATGGGCTACAAAGAGGGAGGATGCCAAAAGTGTGCATTAAGCATTAAGCTTAATGCACACTATTGGCATCTTTCAGCATTAAGTGCTTAATCAATCATTACATCCCCAGGCATGGGTTTCCAAGGCACATTAGATCAGACAATGGAACCCACTTTAAAAATCGAGACCTGGAGGAAGTAGAGAGGATGTTGGGACTAAAACACAGGTTTGGAACAGTGTACCATCCTCAATCTCAAGGGAAGGTAGAGAGAATGAACTTAAATTTGAAAAACAAATTATCTCAAATCTGCGCAGCGAATGGGCTAAATTGGGTCTCAGCCCTACCAATTGCTCTAATGACTATAAGATGTTCTGTTAATAAATCCACAGGGTTCACGCCCCATGAGTTGCAGACGGGAAGGCCATTCCCAGTACCCTGGACAGAGGTCCCGGCGGAACACACCACCAGGAGTAACTGTCATGATCCTGGGTCTATGACCCAGCGTTTTGAGTTTATTGTTATTATTTTCCAGTTTCTGCTGTTTTGTATTTGTTCTTAGGGTTTGAGTGGTGTTTCTATCATCCCTACCTGTGTCTCTCCTGTGTTCTGTTCGTGTCCCCAGTTGGTTGTGTAAAACAGTCTGTGTGTTTCCTCTTTTACTTTGTGGGTTTGTGTCTCGTTATGTCCATTAGTTCCAGCTGTTTCCCCTCCTGTGTGCTATTTCCTGATTACCTGATGTGTGTATTTATACTGCGTCTCTGCTTGTGCTCCTCGTCGCGTCGTCTGTGTTTCTCCATGTCTCTCTGCTCCTCGCTCCGTGTCCTCCTTTTTGTATTAGTTTTCCCAGTTTAGGTGTATGTTCGGTTCTGCTCCACACCTTGGTTTTGTGCACTGTAAATAAAACCCACTTGCACCTCCGCCACTGTCTGCTATTGGATCCTCCTTTCTCACCTTCATCCGACTGCTGCCCCAGTCATGACAGTAACAGGTCTCATGCAGAATACTCGAATGAATTAAAATCTCTTGTCTCCAGTTTCACAAAACAGGTTACCTCTGGACTACACACTGTGGACAGGGTGACCCCGGAGGCAAAGGTGGTGTGGCTGAAGGTGCTTAAACGAAAGTGGAAGGAGCCACGCTGGACTGGTCCTTACGAGGTCATTGCCAGAACGACTACAGCAGTCCAACTAAAAGGGAAAGGCGACACCTGGTACCACTGGTCGCAGTGTGCACCAGCACACGAGAGCTTGGTAGAGGAAAACTCGTCTTCAACTAACACAGGTGTCAACAAACAGAGGCAGAATAAACCCTCTCACCTGTGCACCTGGGAGGCCGAAGAAAGAAGAAGAGCATCGCAGAAGGTCGCCGCACCACCAAAAAGGAGCGGTAACAAATTGAAAAGAATATTAGAAAGAGTGAAAGTAAAGGCTAAAGCTAAAATCCACGTAACATAATGGAAATGCCTGAACCTCAGACGCGCAGGGACAGGAGGAGTATTACAATATTGTTTTTGATTTTACGTATGCTATGTGCATTTATAATGATTGCGGCCGCGTGTTTTCTTGTTTATCTTTTGCAGGGCGCATTTTGTGAATCGGTCGGACGCAGATGCCAGTCCAGCACAGCACTTCCTGAGACAGTAGTTGCTAAAACAGGATCGGTGAAAAGACTAAAGAGCGAGGTGTCAGGTAAAGGGGATGAGTGTCTCGTCTCAGCACATATAATGGCATAGAATTGAATTACGTTAAAGGGTCCACCAGCTCATTCACGTTTGATTTCATTAAGTGTCATTAAGTGTGCAGGAGCTAGTAGCAGCTGGAGAGCATATGATGTGTCGGTCTGCAATCACCCCATGATATGCTCCAGTCATGTTTTTTGGAGCCCCTCATGGGGCAAACACATTCACACATACACAGCAGGAGTAGGATGGCAGCCACATGTGCCAGAAGGCCTGAAAGGAATAGCAATTCAAAGGGATTATTCTGTTTCTCATAACCCTGTCACCATCTCCCTAGGTCCATGGAACACACTGCCCAAAGCCAAGAGCCCGGGAGGCGTATTCTATCTGGTAATCAGGGTGGACGTGTCAGGAACAGATCCATTTGGGGTAATTAGAGTAAACTTAGTTGACCCAAAGCCTCAGCCGCTCTTAAAAAACTCAATCACCACTCTAACTGACCAAACAATAACCTCAGCAACTGTAGCTCAAAAGGAGCAGGAACCAAAAGAGAAACCAGTTCTGACCATAGATTATACTAGTTTGAAGCCTCAGGATTTAATTGAGCGTGCCACTGGTTTCAAGGATAGTAATCTATGGCTTGATTGGGTGGCTCAAAATGCTAAAGAACAACATGTATCTGACTGTGTTGCCTGTGCTTCAGCTAGACCCCGTTTGTTCACGGAGCCCGCACCACTGTATCCAGAGGATAAGTGGGGCTACGATTGTATCCTGCAGCTAACTAAAGGTGCAGTGAGTACTGGCAACTGTACTCTGTTGTCCAGACTTTTCCCTCCCATTTCAAAACAGACAACAGTGGGACCATTTATGCCAAAACAAGATAACTATACATGTGTCAAGTTCTCTACAGATAACGTAAAGTACAAGGTGGGAGAAATCGTCCCAACTTGGTGTGCCGTCACACTCACGGGAAGAACCACCAATAATGTAAGTGACCCAAGCACATTAATTGGAACATGGGCAAGAAGTGGGTTGTATTGTTATTGTGGGCAGAGCACTCTTTTGGTTTGTGTCCCTCTGGGAAGCGTAGGGACATGTGCGATGGGGCGACTGGGAGCTCCACTCATACTTATTGGAAACCAGGTAAAGACCATTCCGCAACACAACACACGTACCTTAGCAGCCAGATGTAAACGACACATTTTGGCAAAAAGAGGGACCCAGGGTACACATGCATACAATCCTCGGCTGAACTCACCGACTTGGATAGACTCCATAGGAGTGCACGGGGGAGTTCCAAACGAGTATAAGCTGGCAGACCAAGTAGCTTCAGGTTTTGAAAGTATATTCATTTGGGTGGCACCTAATAAGAATGTTGATCGCATTAACTATGTTCATTACAATCTGCTGAGACTCTCTAACCTTACGAGGGACGCCATGGAAGGGTTTGCGGAACAAATGGGTCCGACTTCGCTGATGGGAGTGCAAAATCGAATGGCCCTTGACATGTTGTTGGCGGAGAAAGGGGGCATTTGTGCCATGTTCGGAGACCTGTGCTGCACCTTTATCCCCAATAATACTGCTCCAGATGGCTCAGTAACCCGAGCTGTGGAGGGCCTGAAAACTTTGTCTAAAACCATGCATGAGCACTCAGGTATCGAAAACCTGCTGGAGAGCTGGATGGCATCCGTGTTTGGACGGTGGAAAGGTTTGGCCATGTCAGTAATGCTTTCCCTGACCATACTTTTAGGAACACTGGTCACCTGTGGTTGTTGTGTCATTCCTTGTGTCAGAGGATTGTTGGTAAAGATAGTGGCAAGGGCTGCGGACCCCGGATGGGTGGATTCAATCTACCAGATGAACTTAGAAGCCATAGAGTGGGGCAGGGAGTGACACAACACAAGGTGTGGTGACATTCCTTTTTGGAATGTCAAAAGAGGGAAGTGTGGAGATCCAGAAATTATTTTATTGCTGCCATATAATCTGCATTATTATAATTGCATTAATAACATTCTTTACAGCATTATTCCATTAATAATATTTCTTACAGTATTGAAATTGCATTAAAGTTGTTTATTGAAGATGTTCATTTAAGGATCCTTCCATTATGTTAACTTTATTACAGGTACAGCCAGAAGTATTTCATACACATTGCATAGTATTTGTGCTCATTTAGAGTTGTTGCTGAGTCTACAGAAGGTTTTAAGCTTTGTGAAGTGCGACGTCTTCACAATCTATTGTGTTAAAGACTAGAGCATAGAAGGATAACAGCATACATGCTTACAATACACATAGAATCTAGAAATGTGCCAGGCCTGAGGCCTTAACTCATTTAGCTTCTAACTGCATTTTAGTCTACTTGGTAACAGATGACCGGAGTCAACAACCAGCCCTCAGAGACCCTGAAGGCTTGAAGTTTATTGCCATGTATGGAAGGTGTTATAGAAATGAGAAGTTCTGTGTCTGTTTATAGCCATCTAAGTTGTACCATTTGCTGTAACTAACGTCTTTGACCTATTTTTACGCCAAGTGTTCTCAACATGTATTTTTGTCAGAAGACATATGCTGATATTTCTTCTCCTGTGTGTTAATAAACTCATCGTTTGATTGCACTCTTCTGGGGCCTCCGTGGTTTGTTTCACTGCTCTACATTGATCAATTTCACGACAAGTGCGAGAGCGAAATGCTGTAATAGGGTGATATGGTACTACAAGGTCATTAAGATGAGATGGGGCCTGATTATTTAAGACCTTGTATGTGAGGAGTAGGATTTTGAATTCTGGATTTAACAGGAAGCCAATGAAGGGATGCCAATACAGGAGAAATCTGCTCTCTCTTTCTAGTCCCTATCAGTACTCTTGCTGCAGCATTTTGGATTAACTGAAGGCTTTCCTGAGAGTTTTTTGGACTTCCTGATAATAATGAATTACAGTCGTCCAGCCTGGAAGTAATGAATGCATGAACTAATTTTTCAGCGTCACTCTGAGACAGGATATTTCTAACTTTAGAGATGTTGCACAAACGGAAGAACGCAGTCTTACATATTTGTTTAATATGTGCGTTGAAGGACATGTCCTGGTCAAAAATGACTCCAAGGTTCCTCACAGTGTTACTGGAGGCCAAGGTAATGCCATCCAGAGTAAGAATCTGGTTAGACACCATATTTCTAAGATTTTCAGGGCCGAGTACAATAACCTCAGTTTGATCTGAATTAAGAAGCAGAAAGTTAGCGGCCATCCAGGTCTTTCTGTCTTTATGTCTTTATGTCTGTGTCTGATAGAGTTGTTGAAGCTAGGTTAAGAAGGGAGGTGAGGATCAGTGAGCAACAGTGTGGCTTCATGTTGAGAAAGAGCTCTACAGATGTGATGTTTGCTTTAAAAGTGTTGATGCAGAAGTTAAGAGAAGGTGAGAAGAAGGTGCAGAGTGACTTTGTGGTTCAGAGAAAACAGATGATTTGCTGCTGAGAGAGGAACTGTGGTACTGCACGAGGAAGCCAAGAGTGACAGAGAAATATATGAGGGTGGTGCAGGACATCTATGAGGACACAGAGACAGTGGTGAGGTGTGCAGCAGGAGTGACAGGTGGGTTCAAGGTGGAGGTAAGATTACATCAGGGATCTCCTCTTAGCCCCTTTTGGTTTGCAGTGATGATGAACTGATTGACAGATGAGGTAAGACAGACTGTGTAGAGTGTGATTTATGATCTTCAAAGAGAATACAGTGCACACAGAATCTGAGTTTGCTTTGAAGGGAAGAGGAATAAAAGTCAACCAAAGCAAGACAGAATGTATGTGTGAATGAGACATGAAGGGAGAAATATGAAAATAGATGAGTTTAATTCAACTGTAGTGTTGAAGGGTCTTTACAATATAAAGCACCTTGGGGCAGTTGTTGTTGTTACTCTATAAAAAGAAAACAAGCACAAAGACAACAACACAGCAGGGAAACCACAGCAACAACCTACATAAGCATAAGTGACAGTAAATAATAAATACTGAATGTTACTGAGCAGCACACAAGACAACACATGATATGATTAGAGGCAGCAGCCAAGTGTGTGTCTGTGAACACCAGTGTGCACACCTGTGTGTGTGAGAGTGCTTATATTCAAAAGGTTTCTCCATGAAACCATCTAATAGTAGGTAGGTGTGGGGAGCCATAGCCCCGCCCCCCTGGCCATGAAGCAGTCATTGAGGAGATCCAGGCCCCAGATATCTAGAGGCCCCCCAGAGCGTGAGAGCCCAAGGAGGACCACCGGAGAGGCAGCCCCGGCACCCTCCTAGAAAAGAGCTGAGGATAGTCCCAGACGAGGATGGTGGGGGTCACCCAGCAGTCACAGAAGCCACAGGGGGCTGTGGGAATGTGCTCACAGGCTCCACCAGCAGCCGGCTACGCCAGAGCAGACCAAGACCCAGGGCCCAGACACCCAGGAGCCAAGGGTGCCAGGCCCCACCCAGCAGCCACCGGGAGTGAGCACCCAGTCCCTGACACCGAGAATCACCAATGCACTGATGGGTGAGGGCATCAGCCTGAGATGTTCCCAGATATGTCGAGTCTAAGACCCGACCTGACACACAGACAAACAGGCACACAGAGACACAAACATGCGTTCCCACCCTCATGCACGCATATACAAATACTTAGCACTTGCCTAACGTGGAGGCACACAGAAATGAGTACTGTACACACACTCACACTCCCCAAACATACTCTATACCCCCCAGGTCCAAGTAGCTTCTCCCTGGGGCCAGTTCACCCACTGACGTTCTTTACACGCCGCCTTTTCAGGCTGACATTGTTCTCAAGCTCACAATGTTTCTTTGTCACAACTGATCCTTGTGCAGCTCTCTGCTCCTCACTGCCCCTGAACCCCCTGCACCACTGTTGAGTTTGAATATATAATCTTAAATGTTAATACGCTGATTATATTGGTTTATATAATAAAGGCCCAACTCTTAGTACAGTTTGTGCCGACAGGCTGACAGGAAACACATGCTTTTGCAGAAGCATGCTTTTGCAGGCAAAAGTGAAACCAACTAGGCTGTTTGATCGAAACTTAAAGTGTATGTGATGTAGAGCAAGTATATAAATACCTAGGCTTCCGTTTGTGCTTCAGACCTGGGGTTTTGTGTGTGTGTTCAGGTCTCCATATCCGGATATGTAAAATAAAGATCGTTTTTTTAAAGTTATAAGACCACTTTGAGCCCTGTGTCTTTTTCGCCGTAAAGAATCTAAAGAACCGGATTTAATACTTGGTGCCGTGACCCGGATTCTTGTGCGGCTGAGGGGACTAATTTGGACCTTAAGGTACGATCTGATATGAGGTGGACAACAGACCGGTCTAAAAGAGGAAAGGTAAGCGCAAGCCTGTTGAAAATTGTGCACATTGGATGAATTCTAAATTAGTTGTCCACTGAATTGATGATTGTTACCATTAAAGTGGCTCAGTAGTGGAAATTAAATTTAATTGTAAAATCTGTTAAGGAGATTTTCAGTAGTGACATGTCCATGATAATTTTGGGTAATTAGAAATAAAGAAAAGTAAAGTTTGGGGATATTGGATGAAAGTTCACTGTTGTTAATACTGGGGTGGATTTTTTTTAATTGTTGTGACGTTGGTGTGTTATGTGTGTGTTACGTCAGCCAAGAAAAGAGATATTAGATTAGGGTGTTTGGTCAGGGAATTTTATTCCCACATTGATTATAGGGTTGGACCCGGGCATCAGATAATAAACTGGCGGTTAGAGTCCACAGTGATGCTTTTAAATGTGTTTAAATAAATTGTAGGACGGAGACGGCGTTTCTCTAGGGGTGCAGAATGTTCTGAGGGTTATGCCTCCACTCTGTTCCGGACGCGGAACATTGTCCTCCGGCGAGAGGGTTAATTCAGTTGGCCGCTGCGACAACTGGGGACGGTCGTTAATGGCTAGTGGTCAAGCACCACTTTACATGCACCGTTTGATTGACAGGGCGGGGTCCCGGCCGTGACCATTCAACGTGACTGACAGGTGAGCTTTAAGTAAAGCTGTAAGGCGCAAGTGGGATACTTAGACGCTGGAGGTGGAGCTTCCTGTCTAGCTGCGGGAAGCGGTTATAAATTAAGATAGGACTTAGTAATCGGGCCACTGTCCCGGACAGATAATGTCTATAATTGACCAGCAAGGTGGGCGAACCTGGGCTTAGATGCTTTTAAATTAGTCGAAACGGTAGGATGACTAGTACTAGAGGAAGATGAAGTGAAAATGTGATATGGAAATGAAGAGGTAATATGGTAATGGAAATAATTTATCTTGGCAGTTACTGGCAGTCTTTTGTTATATATAAATGTGTGAATGCATAAGTGAAGTGTAAAACTGTTATTTGGATGAATGATTAAAGGTGCAGATTGTGTTGAGAGAAAGAGGGCATGGTGTGTGTGTGTGTGTGTGTGTGTGTGTGTGTGTGTGTGTGTGTGTGAGATGATTTATTTATTTTTTTTAAGGAAGTTCAGGGAGGAGTGTAACATGCTGATGAAAGTATGGTGTGGATGATGCTACAAAAATGAACGGAAAGAATGGTGATGTGTGTGTGGAAAATTGTTAATTGTTATGATGTCTGAAGACGCTGAAGAGTGTGATGTGAGTGCTTGCAAAAACCAAAGAGTTTAGTATATTTAAAAGTGTGGGCATGAAATAAGGGTGTATTGTTTTTAGATCAAGACTTAGTAGAACTAAAGAGGGTTTATAGACTGTAAATATAAAAAACAAGAGTTTGATTAATCTATAGAAAAAGGAAGGAGAGAAACAGAAAAATACTGCACTGCTGTGTGTGTGAGAGGAAGTGGTGTGTGTGAGAGGAACCTTACATGCCCATAAGAGGAAACTGGCTGATGTGTGTAGTGTGAGATCAGAGAGACTGAGGAAGGAATGTCTTAAGAAAAAGTGATAAAAGGATATTAATTGTATGCTTTAGTGTGTTAATACAGGTGGACTTCTCTCAACCTGGAACCCTGAGTACAGCGGCAAAAGCATACATCAACACAATTGGGAAAAACAAGCCAGTTTTTGACTAAAAGTTGATAGCTTCACCTGTCACTCTGTCCGGACCCTGAGAAGAAGCTTAAAGGACAGTTAATTTCATGATGAAGACCGACAGAACATCGGGACTTGAAGAATCAACAGGAGGCAAAAGCCAGTGGAACCGAACCATTAACACTGACGAGGATTGACGACCTAAGCAGCAGCATGTAAGAAAACCACCTGATGTAAGCAGAGAGCCCCACAATCTCATCCTCCGAACATCAAACTACAGTTTTATATGCATCAGAGTATATTTAGTGACGCCCCCTCATTGCGTCATCACAAAACCACAAATGTTCTGTTTGACAACTTGTGACACAATTAAAAGAACATCGCGTCTTCGCCTCCATGGAGATGTTTTCCCCCACACTGCTGTCGCTTATCGCTGGAATCAGCAGATCGGTTTCCTGAAACAGCTCGGTCGCGTACGCCGGCACTCTTACAGTTATAGCAGAATGAAATCTGAACTCTTTACCACAAAATGAGCCTACTACTATGTGTATGTATGTATGTGGTTATGTCATCACCGCAGGTACACTTTGTCTCACCTCTCACCTTCTCCCCAGACAAAGGCCAGCACATACACAACTGAAACTGATGTGTAATATATTGAATAAATGTCTTACTTAAATGGTACTACTTAAAACTTAATCAAAGAATGTAAACAAATAAAAGATCATAAAAATAACCTGATATACATGTCTTGTAAGCGTGTGTTGCGATCCTTCCACAGCTCCAGTCAAACTCACAGTAGATTGGCTGGTCATAACGCCAACCAAAAGTTTTTGACCCTCACTTGATCAAGGAGCGACAGCTCTTTAATAAGCACAAAATGCAATTATGTATAAATGATTATAATCGTTTTCATAACAGAAGTTCCAACAGTTTCAAAAGTTGCCAATATGTTCGCTCCTCCTAATATAGTCTAAAAGCAACCCCAAGCAAAACAATTTAAACTTTCCCCTATAAATGATCCCTCTAACTAAGTGTGTGTGTGTGTGTGGTTACGTGTATGTCTATGAGCGACCATGGCTCAGGGGGTTGGGAAGGGCACCTGTAACCGGAAGGTCGCCGGTTCGATCCCCGGCCTCGCTGTCCTGGTCGTTGTGTCCTTGGGCAAGACACTTTACCCTACCGCCTACTGGTGTTGGCCAGAGGGGCCGATGGCGCGATATGGCAGCCTCGCTTCTGTCAGTCTGCCCCAGGGCAGCTGTGGCTACAGCTGTAGCTGCCTCCACCAGTGTGTGAATGTGAGCGTGAATGAATAATGTCATTGTAAAGCGCTTTGGGTGCCTTGAAAAGCGCTATATAAATCCAATGCATTATTATTATTATTATTATGTGCTAACCACAATCGCACCCCATTTCACCTGCCGACTAGCTCAGAATAACTTTCACTCAGACTCTGGTTTTGGTTTCACTTCCTGCAAAGCATGTAACTTCCTGTCTTATTTTGGCACAGAGTTACTCTGCGTGGGGCCTTTTCTTTCACCATGCCGTCTGCATATAAACATTTAAGATTATAAATTCAACTCAACAGTTTAAAGTGGTTATAACTGCACCTGTAATAAAAACTTAATTGGGTGCCAATATGTTTAAACATCTAAATGCAATATCACTCTTAATAAATGCGTCAATGCAGATTCTTGTTATATGATTATGATGCAATAGCAATAGCAAAATAATGAAACTAGAAATAGTAAAATGAAATAATAAAAATGGCAGAAAAATAACACCTCAATTCCTCACACTGGGCAGTTGAACACTGGGATAAAGAACTGTGGAAAAGCACTGGGCATTGAGTTTCATATTTGCCATGCTTGAAGTATTCTTCAAAGAGAAGACTGAAAAGATGAATGGAGAAGAAAAACAGTGCAAATAAAATATGACTGTATGACGACTCCAGAAGCAGAATGAGGAAACCCCGTGATAAAACATGCACAGGAAACTGGAGGCTGGTAAAGAACAGTGTCACATGACTGGGGGGCACTGAGTTGAAGGCACTGAATGTGATATTTTGCCAGGCTGGAACCTAACGTAAAAGAAGAATACTGAAAGATCAAAACAGAGAAGAAACGGACTGTGTTTGCTGGAGATTTGAAGGCCACACAAGGACACTGTGAAAAAAGGGAAAAAGGACTGGTGTCAGGTGAGGCAGGACAAGTTCGACCGTGAGAATACAGGATATGATTGGATTGAAATTGAAGCCTGAACTCATGATGGTTTAGGGATGTCCACCACATCACAACAAAGAGGTAAACAATAGAAAAGGTAAAAATAATGAAAGAAAATAACTGACAACTACAGTGGCTTGCAAAAGTATTCGGCCCCCTTGAACTTTTCCACATTTTGTCACATTACAGCCACAAACATGAATCAATTTTATTGGAATTCCAGGTGAAAGACCAATACAAAGTGGTGTACACGTGAGAAGTGGAACAAAAATCATACATGATTCCAAACATTTTTTACAAATAAATAACTGAAAAGTGGGGTGTGTGTAATTATTCAGCCCCCTGAGCCAATACTTTGTAGAACCACCTTTTGCTCCAGTTACAGCTGCCAGTCTTTTAGGGTATGTCTCTACCAGCTTTGCA
>CAKLIZ010000490.1:97884-113773 GCA_922035795.1 Oreochromis mossambicus
GAGGATGCCATCGCCCTGGCAACACACACCACCCTCACTCACCTGGAGAAAGGGAATACATATGCAAGAATGCTCTTCATCGACTACAGCTCGGCATTTAACACCATCATCCCCTCAAAACTTGCCACGAAGCTCGTCGACCTTGGGCTGGGAACACCAATCTGCAGATGGATTCTAAACTTCCTCACAAACAGGCCCCAGGTGGTGAGAGTTGGTAAGCACACTTCCTCATCACTCATCCTTAACACAGGTACGCCCCAGGGTTGTGTGCTTAGCCCCCTCCTATATTCCCTGTTCACACACGACTGTGTTGCTAAACATGAGTCCAACATCATCATCAAGTTTGCTGATGACACAACCATCATAGGCCTCATCACAGGTAATGATGAGACGGCCTATAGAGAGGAGGTGATGGCACTGTACGAGTGGTGCCTGGAAAATAACCTGACTCTCAACATCAGCAAAACTAGAGAAATGATAGTGGACTACCGGAAACGACCAGTCAGGGAACACCAGCCCATCCACATCAATGGTGTCAAGGTCGAAAGGGTCAGCAGCTTCAAGTTCCTTGGAGTAAACATCACTGAGGACTTCTCCTGGACCCTTCACACAGACACTGCTATCAGAAAAGCTCGCCAGCGGCTTTACTTCCTGAGGAGGCTGAGGAAGTTTGGCATGAACGCCAACATCATCTCAAATTTCTACAGGTGTGCAATTGAGAGCTTGCTGACGAGCTGCATCACAGTTTGGTACGGAAGCTGCTCTGCCAGCACCCGTAAATCACTACAGAGGGTGGTGAAGGCAGCAGAGCACATCACTGGCACGAGGCTTCCTGCCATTCAGGACATTTATCACCGGCGATGCCTCCGTAAAGCACACAGCATCATCAAGGACCACAGCCACCCAGCACATCAGCTGTTCTCCTTGTTACCATCTGGCAGACGTTACAGGAGTCTGTCTGCTCGGACTACAAGACTTAAAAACAGTTTCTACCATCAAGCCATACGACACCTCAACCACAACACTTAAACACACACAACACAGCACTCAGAAGCTACCCTGCAGCTTCACAAGTACTCTGATTAATCTGCACTGGTCACTTCACTTTATTGTTATTGTAATTTATATTTAAAAAGTGCAATACTGTAATTCTCTGCTGCTCATTCCTGTGCAATATCCCATCTGCCCTCCCGTCATATTTCTTTTCAAGATTTTCTTATTTAATCACTAGTGTACATATATTTATATTTATAGATACATATATATTTAGTCATCTTTTCTCTTTTACCATGTCTCTCTAATATTTTGTTCTTTACTATTTTTCCATTTGTTATTTTATTTTATTATTATATTATATTTTATTATATTTTTTCCTACTGTATTATGTTGCTGAGAGACCGCTGCTCGTCAAACACATTTCATTGCGATGTTGACCCTGTGCTAACTTGCATATGACAAATAAAACTGAAACTGAAACTGAACTGATTTAAGCCGGGTAGAGTAGATTTATGTGTTGATGCTACCTGCTTCAGCTCTGGCTGCTGAGTGATATTTACACCCTGGCTGGATTACAAACTTTAACCATGTGCTGAACTTTGGCCCAGCGTTGATACCTCTTGTTAGTATAACGACCTCTTCTTAGCTTGTATGTATGATGTATGATGGTGGATAAATGAAATATACAAAAAAATTAACTATATTACAAAAGAACATCTATCTTGGAAACATCAAATGACCGGAGCATAACTTGTCAACTAGTCCGAAACTAAGTTATGCAGGAACAGTCAAAGACACACCTTCTCATGTCACATTTCTATTCATTTCTATATAATTCGATTAGACAATAAAGAGTTATCTAATCTAATTATTCATTCAAAACTCTTATGCATAGCTGTATTTTATACAGCTCATACAGAATTCAAAGTACAGGTTCATGTGAGTATTTAATGTACGGCTCAGATCTACAGAATTTCAGAGTTTCTAGAGCAGACACAGAGCTCACGCCACAACAGGCTTCAGGCGCCATTTTAGTGACTTTAACAATATATTAAATTTTAATTTCGGTCTAGCTGACATTAGGTTATGTACGCAGCACGCAATTGAACCACATATTTTAGAAGCCAAAGGTTCAAATTAGCTGGGAGCACCTTCACTTAATTATAACATTGGTTTTGTTAGGAAAACAGTTGGATACTAAATTGCGCTGACGTCAACTGCTAACGTATCTAGCTAATCGCTACTGTTAGCACAACATTAACAGCAAGCTACAATGACGAGTAACAAAAACAAAACAGTAATAAGGTTTTAATGAAAATGTTTTATCTTTTCTAACAGTCCCAGAATCCACAGCTTCAAAGTCCAGCAGGTACTGAAGACTGTTATCCGTTTCGCTGTCACCGTCTGTGAGGTTTTTTCCCGAAAGGTCAAGGCCCGCCGCTCGCACACTCTGTCTGCGCATGCGCATCCCAACAACTGACCCCCTCCGTCCGCTCCCGGGAGGTTATAGTATGACGTGTTCTGACGTCACTCTCTCTCTTCCTGTCATTTATTTGGCTCGAAACACATATTAACAAATTGCTCAGTGATGAACAACTACTCAGATCATTTACCTAAGCAGTGTGCTTTGTCAAAATGAAGTGTGTGTTCATTACACTGACATTCTGTTCTGCAATTGTTATTTACTTGTATTTTATAATTTGACTTTACATACTCCTGGGTGGTTTGTAAAGTTTACAATAACTAGTATTATCATTATGCTATATTTTCAAAAATATATAATAATCTCAAAAGTAATGCCTTGGAGTAGAAAATAGTAATGTTTTATTAAAATTTAAAACTAAAGTACAGTATTTGAATGTGTGTATTGTGTCTACTGTTTGTTAACTCACCATATTCATAATGGGTTTGTGGGGTTAGGGGTGTGTGTGTGTGTGTGTGTGTGTGTGTGTGTGTGGGGGGGGTCTTTAGGCTTTGGCCCTCACCCCTGCCACCAGTATATTTTTAAGCAAATATTTCTAACTTTTATTTGAATATTCAGTTTCCTACCATCTTCTCTTAAAGGGTAATTGCCAGGTATCCCGCCCTCCCCCTTCGCACACACATGCACACAAAGAAAACACACAGTATAATTCACAGCCTCATTATAGTGAATAAATATTTATGCCATTTACACCATTAAACTTAGATTGCTAAGGATGAAGAACCTTTTGTTCTTTAAAGAACCATTTGTAATAGCTGAAGAACCATCCACAAAATAAAAGGGTTCTTTGACGTATGATGGTTCTTTAAAGAACCATGAAGACATCTGAAGAAACATTTAAGAACCATAATTTTTCTGAGTGTAGGTAGTGAAGCGATAAATCTTCAATCGCTTCAATCCCAATTCTACTTTTTCTACATAATCCATATAAAATGTAATCAAACGGAAAAGTCTCTTTTTAAAACTTGTTTTATTAATTTTAATCTTTTAACTTTATCCATCAAGCAAAAATTAAATTATATGCAACATTCTCTGACTGGAAGAAATTTGTTTAACATTTAAACTTATTTTCTGCACATTCCTGCACATAAAATAAAATATTTTTTTGTGTTTACACTCAGTCTTTCAAATAGATGCAAGTGAAACACAGCAGAAAATAAATCAAATCAAAGACTCAGCGGTCCTGTTGCTCTATTTTCACCTGTTTAGCAGGAGTGGGGCAGGCGGAAGTTTGCCCTGGTGCAGGTGTGCCGCAGTCGTCATGTCAGTGGAAGGATCCCGCAGTTTCTCTGTGAATGTCACAATCCGGTGGCAGCTACTCGGAGCTTGCTCGGAAGTTTAGTGTTTTTCGCTGTAAAAAGAAGTTTTCTCCGAACAGCGGACACTAATGTTTTTGTCAGTTTTTTTGGAATCAAACTCAAAGTAAGGTCAGTACTTCCACGCTTTAAATGCTGCACGCTCATACTCTCTCCGCACTCGATATATTATCCATTGTAATCTAATTACCTTTTTTGCAATAGTAATCCCTTACTTTACCTGTTTCTTGAAAAAAGTAATCGGATTACTGCCCATCTCTGGTTGGAGCTGTGCACTTGTGGTTTGCCCTTTCCACCTTGTGTATACGTTTATCTTTGCTCTGTGTACTTGTACCTCTGAGTGGAAGCTGAACTCTTGAGTTCAAGTATCGAAGCATCAGCTGCAACGTTAAAGTCCAAAGAGCTCGTTCATTTGACGTGCAAATGAAAGAAGGTAACGTCGTTTTCATGTGGATGTGTCACTGAGACATTTTCCACATCCACAGCTCACAAAATAGGAAAACTATAGAAGTATAACAATGAACAAGTTACTACACTGCTGTTTTGAAAGAGATACAGTGTGTTTATCTAAGTTGGCTGAAGCCAAAGTTCTGCAGACAAATTCAATATGTTTTTGCCAAGTGTAAACTCACTGGATGAGCGCCAGATACACAGAATCAAAAAGGGATAAATTAGTTTTCTTATGTAATGTTCCCCGTCACAAATTGGCTCAAGGAGAGTGGGAAGCAGGAGTTCACAGATGAAATGTTCCTATAAATGAAGTGGAATTTATTCAAACTTTACCAAAACTTCAACACATCAAATATAAGCAGTTCAGCAGGGAGTGGATGTGTGTCGTATGTGCCGATGCCAGGTGGATGGCAGAGAGAGGCCAGGGCCACGGTCAAACCTGAACACGCTGCACAGTGTTTGGTTCCATTTGTTAGGGATGAATGAAATGCTTCCTTGAAAGGATGTGTGCAGTCACCAGTGGGAGTGGAAGCATATGGTGGGTGTGCAAGAAAAGCCAACCTGTCACACAGCAATGCCTACATAAATCACACCACTCTGCTTAAAATAATAATAATGTTTACTGAAGCAGGTGAACCAAAGGGCTGGTTTTAATAGGCTGGGAGACCCAGGTGTGCTGCTTTAGCTGTGAGCCTCTTATGCTAGCCTCCATCTATAAGCTGGAATCATAGGAGCACTGCAGTCCTTACTAGATCAAGTATTGTTATTTATGCAGGTGACAAAAGTTTAAATTCATAGAGTCATAGAATTTAGCCTCGTTTGAAAAGCAGGTGTTTAGTGCAGCTGCTCAGAGTTCACACACTGTAGAAGAATCAGACTCGAGTCACATTTCAAACCACTGGAAAAATACTCAGCAAGTAATAATGAAAACAACCACAGACTCAGTATATCCTGTTTAGTCCTATATTTGACATTAATGTGCTGTTAAGAGAGGATCTTATGTCCTCTTTTACAAAGCTAGCCCCTTTGTTTTATGATGTTTGTGTATAAATGAATGTAGGTGTATTTATAAGTGTGAAGGAGCCCTGGGAGAAAAGACTGAAGCTTGTGCCAAAGAACAAAAAGGAAAGAAAGATCAGCATTAATAAATACGAGCACAGAAGGAGCCCAAGCACGTGTTTCTTTTTCAGATTTCTCTAAAAGTGTGTGTTAATTTGTTCCATCTGTCTTCTTCACAATAAACAACAGCTAACAGACACACATGCACTCTGTGTCACCTCACAGGGGTTGATGAAAGTGGACACAGTAAAGGGAGTGCTGGACCTGTTCTACACATTCTGGACTCTGTTAACAGACTTTATTCTGCAGCATAAACAGATGACGTAAAACTATAAAAATATATGAAAAATATAGAAACGTTTAACATTGTGACTGTTCACATTAGTGAAGCTGTTACTTTGCTGCCAGGTGGAAAAAGATCCCTAAAGTTGAGTCTTATTAAACATCTGCTGCACGAGAGAGTTTCATGGCCCTGCTTTATCCTGTGCTTGCTGACCACCTCGTCCTGAAACCTCTTCATCATCCTCACAGTTGTGTGAAGAAAGAGGGAAGCAGGTGGAGATGGAAACCATCTGTGCTCCTGTGTGCGTCTATGGTAATATCTAATGTGTACTTATAGACAAATACAAACATAAACACCTGGCATTGCACAAAAATCTCTACTGGAGCAACCTGCAGATGTCAGAGATGTGATTAGAGGGTAAAGTGGACTAGTGAGTGCATCTATGTTGTTGTTGTCTGCTGGGGGACAGCATCAGCTCCAGAGATGCCATCAGGAGCAGCAAACTAATCTGCAAGGCTGGAAGTGTCACTGAAGGAGTTTGAGTCAGTGAGGGACTCAAAATCTTTATTCTGTGAGCTGAACACAGCTGTCAGGCAAAACATCTGTGATGGGAAATTTCTTTATTTCATGTATTGATCACTTTGTCACTTAGTTATATGCATGTAGGACAGCATCACATGTGAGTCTTATGCTCCTTCACATCTTTGTTCTACACACACACAGTGGGGCATTGTAAGTTCATGGGAGACGTTACAGAGAGGGTGAGACTCTTTCCCTTATCAGGGGGGAGGAAGGAGGGAGGATTGGAGAGGTAAATCTCCAGGTGACCACTACGTGAAAAACAAAGGGAGGCTTCTAAGACAGAGCTAACATATATAAGAGGGTTGGAAAGTGATCACATCTAAACAGTAAACATTACTAACCAGGTATTCTTTGAAGAGGATGTTTGGGTCCAGACAAAGACAAAGAGATGTCAGCAGCATCACAAATACCACATCAATATCAGAGGAAGCAGGTAAAGGACACTATTTGAACTTTAAAATGCAAAACAAGAACAATCGATAATGAAATGTATTGATTGCATTTAAGCTAACTTAACAAGGGAAGAAGAGCAATATTGACAATGCTATATAATAACTTTCTATAACAATAATTCCTGTATGACTTGGTCTATTGACATCCATGTCTGACTCAAATGTAGTGAAAAACTTAAAATGTAAAATGTGTAAAATGTATTTTTTGGCATAGTGTACGTTATTATACGTTAATAGAATAGAACAGATCTTTACTGTCACTCTTACAAGAACAATGAAACACAGTTTGGCATCTCTCCCTCAGCAGCATGTTGACTTTTACCTTAAAATTCCTTCAGAATAAGAAAAAATGAAAGAAAAAGAGAAACTAAAAAAAAAAAATAGACTTAAAGTTTAAGAGGTGCGTACACAGGGAATGTATGTAATGACTAAGAATCTACACAGACATGTACCAGTTATATACAAGTTATATGCCAGATGAAGGAGCAGGTGATCAGTGCAATATAAGGTGCAATGTGATGGGTGGTGGTGCACAGTGAGTGTCCAGGGTGCGAGGGGTCTTTGAGGACGACATTGCCAGTATATAAATGTCTCTGAGGGAGGTTAGTGTAGGGCCTAGGGCCGCTCTGCTGCCCTCACCACCCGCTGCAGTTTCCTCTTGTCCTCCACAGCAGTTGAACCACAGTGTGCAGCAGAAGGCTCTCCATGGTAGAAGTTAATTAGCAGTTTTTGATTAGCATTCTTGGACATACGTAGATCTCAAATTTAAAAACAATGATTGATGCAAAACTCATTTGTTGCTTTGGGTTTGCTAGTTTCAGTTTATTTAATATGAACTTTTAGTTAAGTCATTTCTTCTTCAAGTAATGATTCAACACAAAGAGAAGGTAATAAGTAGGGATGGGTATCGTTTAGGTTTTATCCGATACCGGTGCCAAACCGGTACTTTTGAAACGGTGCCGGTGCTCAAACCGGTGCTCAAACCGGTGCTTAAAGAATGGAGAACACAAAATTGGTCCAAAAACCTCTCATGTTCAGCTGTTTTTTGTAAAAAGATAACAATGTTAGCCTTTTCTGCAGCTATGGGGCATATATGGTATCACTCTTGGCTGGAAGCAGTGCTTAAACAATGGAAAAAACACAAACTTTGTCCAAAAACCTCTCATGTTTAACTGATTTCCACTTTTTCTGTGGTCATTCTAGTCTTTTTGGCCAGGGTGAAAGGAGTATCTGCTGTCAAACAAGAAGACAGCCGCATGTAGCTATGATGATGTTTGCTAGTTCACCTTACATGCATTAATGTAATAATGTGGTAAGCGTACTCAACGTGAATTACACACGAACAACATTAAGCTACTCACGCAGAGAAGAACGGCTGCTGCTGCCATCATCATCCGTCATCATTTCTGCTACACTGGCAGGGCTAGGGGCCAGGACTCTCCTCTTTGGGTTTTTGGGGGATGTTGCTAACTCCAGGTCCGATAACAGGCACCACACCCGCAGTAGATGTGCACGGTGTGAGGTCTCGCAGCAAGCGATCAAATACGGCGCATTTCTCGGCTTTAAAACAATGCTATGCGTCACCAGGTGTTTCATCGGATTTGAGGTGTTACCTCCTTTGACAGTATCACAGTATCAGCTTAAAGCACTTGTTGCAGGCTGCTGAGTTTGCATCTTTTGCTGTGAAGTACAGCCAGACTTTTGACTGCTTTGCCTTGGGCATTTTTAATCTGTAGCTCTGCTCTAAAAGAACGTACGTACCTGGGCCCACCTACTATCCTCGGAAACGTAAAATGATTGGCTAGCATGTAAAGTGTGTCACAGCTCAGCAAAAAAAGCACCGAAATAAAGCACCAAAATGTGCGCTGCTTTTCGGTCTGGTTACTACCGTTTATGTCAGAACTGGTGCCATCATGGCACCGGATACCGGTACCCATCCCTAGTAATAAGGCAAAGACGCGGTATTTGCCACTAGTGAAGTGTGTGACTGTCAGGCTGCCAAACAAACCTCTTCTCCAGCACGTCACACTTGTGGAGCTTCCTGGAAACTGTGACTGTAACAAGAGCAGAGATCAGATGTGGAAAGGGGTTGTTCAAATGTATCTGCACCTTTATCTTTAACTTTATCTGCACCAAGTCTGATCTTTTTGATCATTCAGATGATCTGAAAGCAACTTCAAATTCAAATATATACCTGGGGGAACAAACACTGACCAACTCCACATTCATAGGAGACTGAAGACATAAAATAAAAGAAATGAAATAGCCAGTTGACCAGTGTGCTTATTTGAGGAACTGTTTAATATTAGATTTTTAGAAGCTTCTTCAGTTCTAAGGTCAAATGGCCAAGAGTCCCAGATTTAAACCCAGTGGGAGTATCCCCCCAAAGAGGGACAAAAGCACCCCCTGATGATCCTCTAATCACCTGAGCCAAGGTGGAAAGCGAGTGTGGGTCCCAATCAGCCAGGGTTTCAGGTGAGCTCATTGTGAAACCTGGCCCCACCTTGTCATGCGAATTCCTGAGGTCAGATGGTCCAGGATGTGAGTGGGCGTTAAGGCGTCTCAATGTCCATACCTTGGATGTTCAGTGGTTGCAGTGGAGGATGCTTGTGCCTGCGGAAGTCACACAAACACCATCTGTCCTTTCATCATGTGTACAAACGTGTTCAGACCAGAGGTCAAATGTACCATGAATGGATGCAAATGTGGATCGTTCCAATACAATGAGACAATTTTGTAAGTGGATCCCAGTTTGAAGTTCATTTAAACCTATAAGAACATGTTATTCCAAACCAACTTTATCCAACAGGAAGAAGCGAGCCATCAGGGGAACAAGAAACATTCACACATGTTTACTGTAAGAACTGCACAAAGGAAGAAAAAGACAATCCTACACACGACAACTTTAAAATGGACATTCAGGCCATCTATGAATCATTTTTGCTAACTGTTTATTCAGCTTAGGCTCACAGGGGTGCAGCCTGTGCCCTAGCTGTCATAGGGCAAGAGGCGTGGTCCACCTGCACAGGTGAGCAGTCCATCACAGGGCCAACAGAGAGAGACAGAGAAGCACTCTCTCACATCCACACCTACAGCCAATTTAGAAGCACCAATGAACCTAAGCAGCATTTCATTGGACTGTGGGAGAACATCCAACCTCCACAGAAAGGCCCAGCTGACCAACAAGCTTCAACCTACAACCTTCTTGCTTTAAGGCACTAGTGCGAACCACTTTTCCCCATTTCAGCCCAAATCCTGCATTTTCCTGTTTCTGACTACAGGCCAGCTACACTGACACTTTCTCATCAGACACTGCCACCTAGTGGAGGAAGTCTTAGTTCCATTTGAGGCTTCAAATTAAAGTTAGTTTCTTTACAAAGAGGTGGAGGTGGTGGGGGTAAAGCTTTCCCCGTATTGAAACTGCTATGAATAACTTGTTGGTCTATAATATGTGAAACGTGTCAAATGTATCCATCATGAAAGATATCAGGTCATCTTGAGCCAAAAAAACATTCCTATCATGAGGTCGAAGCTGGAATCAGTTTATTGCAGAGGGACGTTTATATATCCGATATTTATCCAGTTAAAAGTTGAAATTCAAAAATGTCTTTTCAAGAGTCGTCTGTCCAAGAGGAGCAGAAACTGCAACAAATATAACAATAGTTATTTAAGGCTGTTTTAAATGGCCACAAAGGAGCAGATTGGTTATAATGCAGCTGCTTCAGAGGAATAAAGATGAAAAACTGTTTTTATTTGATGATTGTTGGGGTTTTCTCTGTATTTATTATTGTGCGATCTATTGTACAATATAAAGCACCTTGAGGCGACTTTTGTTGTGATTTGGCGCTATATAAATAAAATTGAATTGAATTGAATTGAATGTATAACACCTTTCAATCATGTGTTGACTAAAGTCTATTGACCAGTATAAGTAAAGACATCACACACACACACATGGAAACACTGAAACCTGTTTTTGGTGCAGCAGCGGTCCCAGCTGCTCACCTTTATCTAGACTGGGTCGGCTGCTTATCTCAATATAATCAATGTTTAAAGTTTTTGTTGGGTTTGTGTTTCCACAAGCCCCACTGGTTTAGAGACTTATTCATCATGAAGAAAACAAGACAGTCACCGATCGATCGATTTACTTGCAAGGGAGGCCTCATTGGTATCTACCACAAAATGACCCCAACGACGGCCTCCTCTCGCTGCCTTTTGTTGGGAAAACAGTTCACACAATAAACATCACAGCAAAAGCACCGCCCACGTAAAACCCCGAAATGGTTACAAAGACAAGGCACTATGCGTGTGTATGTGTAAACATCTGTATGCATGTGAGAATGTGTGTGTGTGTGTGTCCTCCTGCTGTTTCTAACAACATCCTGGTCATAAAGAGGGTAATCTCCCCCACACCCAATGTACAGTTCACCATACACAACACAGTGAAGCCACACAAAGGGCAGGAAGCTTACCAAACATCAAACAGAATCTTCACAAGGGATGTGTAATAATCCTCCCCCAGCACAGAGTGGCTGGAGAGGTGGTCAGAGACAAAGGAATGTGCTGTAGATTGAACTAAGACCTTACAAATTTAAGAAGCATAATGACAATATTCAACAATTAGACTTAACATTCCCCCCTTTTTGTCATTCTGTACTTAAACTTCAACTTATGCACCCATGTTTTTGACAGTGTCAGTGTAGATTTCATTCATACACAGCTCCTCATATCATTCACCTCCCATTGCAGCAAAAGTTCACACTTAATTCATGTAAGCAGTTAACCTGCTTCTCATCGATCTCATACACAGTAAACTACATCCTGCAAGTAAAAAACTGAATGTCGACAGTCAAACAAGAAGAATCAACATTCTCAAAAATCATATGTCACTACAATCCAACTGTATACAGACATAGGCATTCAAACACATCAGTTGACTTTATTGTTTGTCCATGTGGCTCTCAGCTAACTTCAAAGCTATAGCCTGGTCAACACCCTTCTTGACATGACTCCTATCAACCCCCCAAATCTTCTCACTCTAAGCATCCTGTGGGGGTTAGAGTCAACTGGTGAATTATCTGCATTTACAGCTCTTCTCCTGTACTGTTGTCACCACAGGAAAAGTTTTGTAAAGGAAATTGGATCAAGGTGTTTTGATCTTCTTGGCTCAAAACCTCAACCAGCTTAGAGAAGTGTTCATGATGTAAATCAGGGGTTGGCAACCCTAGGCACGCGTGCCACAGTTGGCATGTGAAGGGTTAACTGATGGCACGACCATAGCTGGACTGGCCATCGGGCATACCGGGCATTTGCTCGGTGGCCTGATGATTTTTTCTTTTTTTTTTTGTAACGGTATAAACAATGAAACGTGGTGGATTGGCCAGATGTTGGCCAGTGTGTAAAAATAACTCAGTTGTTTGGTGGTGGCTATGGCAGACCTTCCACAGATTCAGTAACATTAGTGGAGGCCAGCAGGTGGATGAGGGAGAAGGGAGGCAGGAGGAGGAGAGACCCGAGGCGGGGCCGGTCCAAGTGTCAGGTGAACTGAACTTCAGGTAAGCAGTTGTGACCTGCAGTCTATCTGGGTCAGATATAAACCAAGTTTAGGTGGAGTTTATTTTCGTTGTGCTGACTTTTTACAGTCAGTTACAATAACTCGTACTGCGTGCTAGCTAGCATGATGGAGTTTCTATACAGCTGGGTGGGTGCTATGATGTTACTGATAGTAATTGATAGTTATTTTATTCATAAGGTTAGTTAGTAGAGTTGCCAACTGTCCCGTAAAAAGACGGAATCGTCCTGCATTCAGAGAAATTATTACGCCTTTCGCGTTGAGCTGAGAAGGGACGCAGTTTGGCCCGGACTTCAGCTAGGATGGAAAAAGACACAAAGGTGGATTTATTCTGTCGTTACGCTGCACAGCTGTTTCTTCTTCTCTCATTCTCTCCCCTCTCTCTCCTGTTGCTACTTTAATCATGAGACTGATCAATGATCAGCTGATCGGCTTTTCTCTCTTGTTTGTTTATCGCCCACTTTGCGCCAGAAAGAGGAAACCGCCGGATGTCAGGCTAAACAACAGCAGCACGTTTAAGCTTGATCAGCTGTTGTTAGAATTTATTTAATATTAATTTCTAGTATCAGCTGAGTTTTGCTGGAGCCACAGCTGTAAAAGCTGCTGGTCATAATATTGGTTTGTTTTATACACTTCCGGCGCCGTCTCGGATGGCAGCCTGTCTAGCATGCTCTCTGCAGTTAAAAATTACTTTCCCCTTTCTTTCTTTTCCTCTTATTTATTTCTTTTTGTCTACTTAGTTAGTTTTTTAGTTTATACTTCTTGTGTATGTATATATTGTATATCTTATATCTTATTCATCTGTTCCTCTGTCTCCCCCCGTTGCTTTGAGCATGTACAGGACAAAAGAATTTCCCTCGGGATAAATAAAGTTGTTCTTATCTTATCTTATATCTGGTGAGTGGGAAACATGAAGATGAAACCAGGAGATGTCCTTACTGAATCATCAGAGCTGAACAGGTGATGGAGAAACAGGTTTACCTTTTAGGTGACATGAATGAGTTGAAGGGAAGTTATGAACTGTTTCTGAGAGACAAATAACACCAGGATCATTTTTTTAGGTAGCTGACGGCTGGTAACTGTGCAGGGGCGGATCTAGCAAAGTTTTGCCAGGGGGCCCCCTGGCAAAACAGGGGAAAGGGGGGCACAAAGAAATACTTTCTTATTCTCATTTAAAATGTCTGGCTGTTATTAAATAATTATCTGAAGCTTACAACCAAAGTTTTTATCTGATGTAAAATGTAGAGAAATCATACATATACCAACAAGACAGTGTACATCACTGTCACAACAGCGTTTGTTTTCATTCAAAGGCTTTATGGCTTTTCCTATAATACCTGGTGGGCCGGTCTATGGTAGCTGAGTTAATGCCAGTTAATGCAACATCGAAGCAGCTGGAATCCACAGCTGTGCGTGTTCATGGAGCTTGCATTTTCACCTGCTGGACATCACTACCTGACAAGTTTAACTGTCTTCAGAACATTGCAGAGGCCTTATTGACAGTATTTGGCTCTACATATCTGTGTGAGCAGATCTTCTCTCACATGAGTGTCCTCAGGTAGCTGTCTGAATGCTGGACACTCGGAGACCTGTGTCTCTGAGTGGGAGACCAGTGATCACATTAACATGTGTGTCTCTGTATTAACAGACATGCCATATTGGCTGAGTTTATTTTTCTTATCATTGTTGTGAGGAGACCATAAATAGCATTTGTATTTTCTGTTGTACAGTTCATTTGCTGTTATGGAGTTCTTGTTATGGATAAAAAGTGTCTTTTTTTGTTTCAAAATAGCTGATAACTATTCGCTGATAGCTGCCAACATCTGCAAACAAATATAATTCTATAAAGTGGTTCTATATATTGTGTAAATTTTCATATAGAGCGTTATTAAATTTATTGCTAATGCAATCATATGGCAATCTGACTTCTGAGGAAATTTTAAATGGCACTCTCCATCAGAAAGGTTGCCGACCCCTGATGTAAATGTAGACAAAAGGCTTCTCTGTTTACAAAAAGAATAGGTGACCTTGCACAAATTCCATGGTAAATCTCCAACTTGGACTAATCCATTGCCCTTCATACACATAGGTAACTGGCCTGCTTCCAGTTTGTTTAGCTGTTCAATGTCCTGCAGCGAGTCAGATACTTGGAGTCAGGCCAGCAGGTCTGTCGTACCAGAGCAGTTCACCTTCCCAGCTACTGGTGAATCAACCATCCATTCAGGTTCAGAGGAGTTGAAAAGTTGGCAGTGTTCCAAGTACGTTTACTCCTGGATGGTTGCTCAGGCAACCAAACAAACTGTCTCGCTCTCAGTGATGCTATATGGCCACAGTCCAGAAGAATGTGTAGACAGTGGCATCACAAGCATAACAATTGGTCTCGTTGTTTATGTGAGCGGTTGTGTTCATAAACTGCCACCAGTAGTTGGTTGAAAACCCATGCGGGTACTGGGTGTGGTTTGCTCTGTCCCAGTGCGCTCCTGTCATCCCACTCAGGGTCCACAGGCTCAAGAAGGCGAACAGCACATTCCTTAACCATCTAAGTTGGGTTCTGGATACGTTGGTTTCTTCACCAGGATTGAGACGAGAGGTCCTAGAGATATATACCCCCCTTTGTACCCTGGCCTTTTCACCATCACCCAGTGGGCCAGGAAGTGTGTTATCTTCTTGCAGTGCGCTTGATGTATCCAAGTGTTTACTTACTCACTTTACTGACTCGTGAATCATGATTCACAAGCGCAACTGACTCTCTGACTCATCATTGTTGCTGTTAGCAAACTAATTCCATTGGTAGAAATATATCTAGCTTATAATTAAAATTGTGGGGGAAAAAACCACAGCCGGTTTCCTAACAAAAACATTTCTGCTCTGAACTGGAAGAAAAAACCCTGAGAAGAATCTCACATCAAGACAATAGCTTCTTGGTTCACAGTAGCATCGTTCAGCTAGCATGCTAACAGCACATTTGAGTTACTCACCCACTCCCTTGCTGTGCTGAATCATAGCATAAGCAAATCACTCAGGACTCACTAACCCCCTCCCTCCTGGCTCACAGCTCAAACAAGTTGAACAAATCACTGACTCGCTCACCCCCTCCCTTGCTGTGCTGAATCATAGCGTAAGGCGAATCACTCAGGACTCACTCACCCCCTCCCTCCTGGCTCACAGCTCAAACGAGTTGAATGAATCACTGACTCACTAACCCCCTCCCTTGCTGTGCTGAATCATAGGCTGTGTCCCAATTCAGGGTCTTGACGCTTGAAGTACCTATTTCAAGTGCGATTACGTCACCGCCACGCGACGACGGCTGTCCCAATTCAAAGTGTACTTCAAATGCATACTCCAAATGCGCCGTCGATTTCCCCAAATATCAAGCGTGGTCCGGTGCACGCTTCGTGGCCCCATATATCCCACAATCCATAGCGCGGCGGTGGGTGTGGATAATTTTGCCGCAAAATACGGCAGAAGGGAGCGGCCGAAGAGTGAACTGTCAGAAGTAAGTACTGAATATTATGTCACTTATTTATGTGCGAATGTTTAAGAACATTAAAACATGACTGTTGGCCACATGTCGGGAAAGTCATGTGACATTAGTGATGTTTGTACTTTCAGCGGTAACTTGGTTTTAAAGCCTCTACTTCTAAATATGTATATAGTTGACCTTAATCTTACAGAGAATGCGATGATTTTATGGAT